>JAMKCH010081805.1:0-154040 GCA_023653785.1 Ophioderma brevispina
GGTTGGTCAGCAGATTCTTTTTGTGCTAATTTGCATACAAAATTTTGAGTTGGTAGGTTTTTGTAGGGTCAGTCGGGTTGTGGCAAACTAACTTCTTTTTTTGCCTATGCTTAACAACTTCTTCTTAGCGTATCCAAAAGTCATTAGTAATGACAACTACACACGATGTAATATCAGGGAGGCCATTTCTGGATCTGAGGGTCCTCATTCACCCCAAGATTCCAAACCTTCCAATGGTAATGATTTAATTCCTTACATTGTAGTTTTTAAATTTTACCTGACTGGTAATTTTGAAAGTGAACAGGGCTTGATATATTTTTGGGTTGGAAAATGTATTTTTTTATGATTTTCATTATTTTTTACCAAAAATGTAAATGATAAAAAGCTGTAACTTTTAAAAGTAAAATAAGTAGAACATTCATATTTGGTTTTGTGAAAATTTGTTACATGTAGATTTATTATTTGTGAAAAAAAATCACCATATCATAACAATGTAATATTTTGAAGGAAATGCCAATTTTGACTTGTGATTTTGGCCAATTTTCACCCAAAATGTAATTTTTACATGGAGCCATGTATTCTTAATATATTTTAAAAATTTAACAATAATTGAAGGTGCATTTTTCTGAGAATGTCCTTGTGTACATCAACGTGTTAGAGGGTCATTTTGTGATCCACAGTCTCGTTCCCCGAATAACCTAAAAAAGTTGAGATTTTTATATCATCTGAACCGTTGGTCTAAGTATAGTATGTGGGTCTAAGTATAGTATGTGTGCCTAATCTTACTATAAATCTGGAAGAAATTTTTAACTTTGTATTTTCTGTCCGTAAACGGACAGAAAATACAACACAGTCGCTTATGGGGCACCACGATACAAACATCTGCTCATAACTGAAATTTTGGAAATAACCTTTTCTTGTGCATATCTTGTGAACCATAAATACAAAAATGAGGTGCTAGGATCATGAAATATATGTTTAATGCAATCAAGTAACAATGTTTCATTTTCAGATTCCACAAAAATAGCAACTTCAAAGAATAAAATCATGAATATGTCTACATGTAAAGACAATGACTTCCGAATTAAGTATTGCTGAGTTCACACTCGTGGTGCAAGATTAGTAGCTTATATTTATATTGACTGTACACTTGAAATTTTGACAGGAGTCAATACCTGCATAGAACAAAATAAGTGCTGACCGGGTATTACACCGGCCAAAACTCAAGTGGTCCAAATTTGAATAAGCCACGGGAATTTCCCGCAACTATTAATAACACCATTCGCAATGTGGTCACTTCTTTTTATTCCCTGGAAATGCCAGCAATGCCAAATATAACTTGCCCAAAGCATCCTATAATGTTGAATTCATTCCTAAGCATAACTACCATCAATTTCACTCTTCTATTTAACTACCACTGCTGGGGTCCCTTCCTGAAACTCAGTCGTAAATCTACGTGCATACTATGTCATGCCTGAGTGGACCAATTTGTCCAAAGCACTGTGTAACTGGTATGAAATGGTCTGTTGTGTGGGACATACGCATGAGTTAGTATACACGTGGGTTACGCACAAGTTTGGGGAATGGGTCTCTGGTCTCCCGGGGAAAGGGGGGGTCTCTCTTCTGAGAGTTTCAAAATTCAGAAAAAAGAAGTGTTTTAAGCAATAAAATGAATTAAAGGCACTATCGGAGATCCACCCAAAAGAGTCAAAATATTAGACATTTGCAGGAGTAGTCTAAAAGTAAAGGATATTAAGTCTGTAGAATTTGCGTAAGTTATTTTTTTCCAAATGCAAAATGCCCAAAAAGGAGGAAAACAGCACTCTTCACAGATATGAATCTCCAATCAATTATGTGTTTAAGAAAGTGTCCGTACGGAGAGTAATGACTAAAATATCCCATTTTGATTTTATTACGTTGTTCTCAGACTTATAATTTACTGGGTATGTTAGGATAGCTATACTTGTTCCAGACGTGCAAAAATATGATTTTTGATTATTTTTTTAATCTTCTGATTTAGCAAATCACTGATAGTGCCTTTAAATTAGGTTTTTTTACCTAAATGAGTTAATCGTTTAAGTTTTGGCCCCCTAAAATTTTGGTATGGATGGGTTTGGGCCAGGATGTTGCCCTTGTCAGAATAGTCCAATATGTTTCACGGTCATTTCTCAGGTTCCTCGTCCATCCCTAGACTCCATATCAGTCTTGCAGTGGTTCTCATTTCATGGTCTCAATTTTCAAACTAAACAGTTCAAAATCTAGCTACAAATGAAATAAAATCACTCTGTGCCCATTCACATAATCTCCTCTCCACTCAAGCTCCACTTTTCATTTACTTAAAGTGGATGAAAAGAAGCCAGCCTGGTCCCAGCCCAGCATCTGTGTACCCAATGCAATTGGGCGAGTGATTGATGCGAGCAAACAGTCGGGTAATCACAAAACTTATTTGAATCTGTTTGCTGAAGACCCGTTCCCTGATTGAAATTGGCCCGCTTGGGTTTGCACTCCACTTCAGGCTTCTTGTATGAGGAGCAGTTTCATTGATCTCTACTTTGTTTTAAATTAATTGGATTGTTAAATTAATTGTATGGACAAATTTTGCCCACGGGAAAACTAATTAGTGTTAAAGGAGAAGCAACGGTGAAAGGATGAATGCATAATGAAAATACAAATGGGGAAATTGTTTCTGTTTTTGTTTTTCAATTTGTCTCGGCCCTCCCCTGAACTATGTAAAAGTCACCTTATTGTGAATTTGCTTAACATTTCTTTTAAACCTGAAGCTATTTCCCTTCAAAGTAGTATGTGTACAGGCATCTTTCACCAAGAATCAAACTGCATTTATAACCTATGTTATATTGTGATGGTTTATCTTGATGTAGACTGACTAGGGTACTGGATCCCTTTATGATGGCGGATGGTTTATATAGTAATCAGTAATTTTCTGTTATTTAAAGTGGGTTGAGGCCTTGTGGATATGTTCTAACTTTGCTAACTGGTCATTTCTCTTGGTAAGACAGTTGCCCGCTATGCAACCTTAACCAATAGGTTTAAATAGGGAGCTAGTCCTAGTTGTGATGGTTCATCTTGATGTAGGCCAATTAGGGTACTGCACCCCCCCCCCCCTTAAAGAAAAAAAAAAAAAAAAAAAACTTTGGGACCCCCTGATTTACCCGGAAGTAGTATCGATTTTGATATCAGATGAAAGGCCATATTTTTCTCATTGTCTTCCTGATATTTGAGCCCTCAAATCCATTTCGTTCTCAAGATATAAACAACAAACCAACAAATTAATATTAATGGTTAGACATAAATCGGAACAAGCACATTTAAGATGCTAAATGTTTTATGCAGCGATCAGTCATTTTCTGTTTTTTAGGGGTTGAGGCCTTGTGAGTTTGTTGTAACTCCGCTAACTGGTAATTTCTCAGACAGTTACCTGCTATTGCTGCCCTAACCCATAGGTTTAAATATATAGGTAGCTGGTCCTAGATGTGATGGTTTATCTTGATGTAGGCTGATTAGGGTAGTGCATCCCCATTTATGACACTAAATGTTTTATTCAGGGATCAGCAATTTTCTGTTTTTTAGGGGTTGAGTCCTTGTGGGTTTGTTGTAACTCTGCTAACTGGTAATTTCTCAGACAGTTGCCTGCTATTGCTGCCTTAACCCATAGGTTTAAATAGGGAGCTGGTCATAGTTGTGATGGTTTGATGTAGGCCGACTAGGGTACTGCATCCCTGTATGATGCTATATGGAGTGATAGGACCACAGTTATTAGTGAATTTCGCCATGTGGACTTGGTGTTGTGGACTTGGTGTTGTGTACTATATATCACTGAGATTTTTTAATTTATTTATCACTCAGTACTATTTGTTTCAAAGAATATGTGGCATACATATCATAAAAACATGAAAGACCACCAATAACACAAAAGGACAGAAAACCATAGGGCAGGGTCAAAGGTCATCCCCTCTCTATCTCTTCACAGATGTGAGTGGAATTCAGAGAATGTGCCTCACCTGCAGTGGGTATAATTCCTTTTCTTTTCTTCAGAGCTCTGCCCATGATGTCTTTTACTGTTACAGTCATGCTTTCAACAGCAATACGTGATTCACCATCCGATGACCTCCTGTGGACGAAAAGAACAAAACAAGCCAAAATGTTAGCGTGAATTCATCTGTGTTAATAGTTCATTTGAAAATTTTGTCAAGATATTCTTCTCAACCAAAGAGATAGATAAATAAAAGGGTAGAGAACCAATGGACATCTTGATACGACGGGCTTACTGGTAGACGGGTAGCTATGGGTAAATGTTACCACCCAAGCCCATTACTATGTTAACTTTACAGCATGGAAAATGCACTTTCTCGTCAATTTTGCCAGGCAACCCTCGGTTATAAAATGATCCTTAGACATCCAAGGAACATTGTGTGGCATGCGGTTTGTTCAGAAAGTTTACCGTTGCAAAGATAGTTACAATGTTTTTTGCACATTTTCAATATGGCGTCCAAAATAGCGTGGGCTCGGGTATGTTCATAGTTGCTATGACGAGTGTGAAGTAGTTAACACAGTAGTAATGCATATATTTTTTATTAATATGGAACTTTGACCTCGGTAAGTGAGAAACAGCACCCGCCAACTCACTCGTTTTTATTATTGGTTATCAGTGAAAATAAGAGAGATCATTGGTTGACCAGGCCTGATGTATACAACCTTCTTCACCCAATGCAAAATGAAAAGTTTGTGACCCAATTCTTCTGTCACTATGTCCAGAAGGTTGTCAACTTGGTGTTAGGTCCAGACTTCACATTAAGGTTATAGTATTCACAACTGAAAATTATGACTTTTATGCTTTTATGAAGAATTTTGGGATCCTGACTTTCTTACATTTTTGCACAGTCAGCAATGGTGCACTGGGTTTGGTGTTGGTTTTAGAGATAGTTAAGCTAATCCTTTAGTGCTTGTTAGGGTTTTAGTGACTGTGGTATAGGGTTATGTACAGTTAATGATTGAAGTTAGGAGTACAGTCTAGGTTTATCTTTAGCATAGCATTGTAAACTGTGTGAAGTCACACCCTTTTTTATACACGCTAGAGTTGCTTGACATGTATATATCCCAAAACTTTCATACAACTTTAACATTTAGCACATCTCCCAACTTGACCTCTGATGACCCAAAGTCAGTGATTCACCCAAAATAGTAAAAATATTTGAAATTTGGTGGAATAGCTTAAAAATGAAGGATAAATCTCTAAAATTCCCATAAGTAATTTTTGCCAACTGAAAAAATTCAGAGAAAAGGAAGAAAACAGCAACATTCAAAGATAAGAACCTCCATTCAATTACGTGTTGTAGTTGTGTCCGTATGGACAATAATGACTAAAATAACCGATTTTGTCTTTATTAGGCGGCGTTTGGTGTTATCACTTGCAGGGTAAGTTAGGATACCAATATTTGTTCCAGACATGCAAAAATCTGATTTATGATGATTTTTTTTGTTTTCCTGATTTATCAAATCACTTTAAGTGTCCCCACGAACATTCATTCAGGTGACACAAAAATGCCACTTTTGAAAAGGCAACTTCCAAATTTTTATTTATTTATTTATTTATAAAATGTTTTTGTGTTCATGCACATGATTTGTGATTTGATGCTGTATTTGCAATTAAGAGCAAAACTGGAGAAAACGTTTTCTTAAGAGGGATTCCAAGAAATCCCCTTAGGCACCAACATTAGTGAAAATACCTTATGTACTTAAGTTAATGTTGGTACAAAATATCCATGTTGTTGATTTCTTTTTACTTTCTCCAAGTTGCTAAATATAAATCACTGCTATCTCCATTCAATAGTTCATTTCTACATTATTGTTAAAAAACTATTATGTATGATCAAAGGACGCCCGATGTTCGATTTGGAGAAGAAAAAAAAGAAATTTGGAGAAAAAAAGCATTTGAAATTCAATTTTCACGCCATTTCAATAATCCCTAGACTGCTAGAACGTTACTTATTCAAATTTAGTCTCATTCTCATGTATTTGGGGTCCTACCATGCATATCAACTTCACGAGGTCCGAGCACGAACACCTACAAATGTACACCAGATTAATGTGCTCATTGGAACACAACGTATACCTGACGTATTGGCACAAGCTGGCTCATGTCGAACCGGATTTTGCTCAAACTCCTTTCCAAGAGTTGATTTGTCATAGGTCATCACATGTTTTGCAGCAAACGGGTTTTCGCACAGTTACGAGAGAAAATGACCGTGTCATGACCGAAAACACCATAGAGTCTACATACACTATTTATTGGTTATTTATATAGAGTGCTAATTTTCCAAATGCAGTACGTGCCCCCTGACTTTGAACAAAATTTGTCATCACTCAACATAAAGTGCCCTACCACCCATACAATAACACACACACAATCCAATATCCAAATAGTTTACAGTAAATCTTTAACAAAACATGTGTATTAAAAGAAGATACACCTCTCAATCGCATTTCTTAATTAATTCTGAGTCAATGGACGAAGTTTGGTTAAGCCAATGAGGAAATGAAAGTGCTAGCAGTCCGAACTAAGCGAAATACATTTGTGGGGTGATGAGTGAACAAGGGCTCAAACTGACCAATTGATCTCAGATCTCTTATTCAACCCCTTACACTCTCTTCCTTAAAGAATTCTGTGGGATGAAACGGTATTGAGACATAATATACTTTGTTCGTCACCTAATAGGCAAAAAAATATATTTCTGTTTTGTTTATCTGCGCATGCAAGTAATTCCGTTTTACACACTTCTTGTCACAAGCATGCACCACCTGTACATCACGCACTACGTCTGCTGGGCCAGTGTTGCTTGCAACTGCACTTGCACAATTCTATATTAATTCCATGGTGTTGAGTCTCTTGCCAATTTGGTGATGAACAAAGTGTAAAATACATACCTTATCCAGTCCTTTGGAAAAAAAACCCTTTAAGGATGATTTTTTTACCCATATTTTGTCAAAAGTTAACAGACATTGGGAGAAACTTTTCAAAATTGTGACTTTTTGAGATTTTGTTTGTTGACATTAACCTTTGACATTGGTCTAGGCCAGGAGTTCTCAATTATATTAGGTGAAGGGCTAGAGAATGCCAAACACGTTTGAAAGTTCCCTACTTGAGGGCCAAATACACCTGGAATTCTTATGTTTCCCTTTTAGAGCAAGTCAAGGACCATTAAATAATCAATGGTTGACGGGCCGGATTTGGTCCGCAGGCCACCTATTGAGAACCCCTAATCTAGGCCACTCTAACACTTCTTACCTGTAGGGGGCAGTGCCCTCACATGATGTAAGATGAATGAGATTCCCGATTAGAAAAATTTTAGCATATTTAAGGGGTGAGGTTTAACATTCCTCTACAACCAGAAACATTTCCATTTGCCCAAATTTCCAGGTTGTGAAAAAGAAAGTATCAATGGTTGTTGGCATTGTCAGGGAAGTGCATTCATGCAAACATGCACACACACACATACACACACACATACATGCATGCATGCATGCGCACACATACACACACCAAACATGCATGCATGCGCACACATACACACACCAAACACACAATACAAAGCAGCAGCAGTAAATCTTGAGGAAAACCACACATATCATCACATATGCTATGACTTTCAGTAGCATTTTTTAATTAATTTTGAAACAATGGAGGAAGTCAGACTAAGCCAAAAAGGAAATGAAAGTGGCACCAATCTTTTACCAGCAAGATGTTACAGTACTGAGTGGCGTGATGTCATCCAAAATATCAACACTGATCAAAAGGGGGCCAAAAGACGAAACAAAATACAGTATTTAGTGTCATGTTGAGTGAAGTGTCAATCTTGTTTGGCTTTCCTCTCATCTCTCATCCTTTTATTTCCTATTTGTATGGTTACGTGGTGCGATATGGTCTTATTCATAGTTCTACCCTTTGCAATATTGCATTGCCCGGTTCATGCATGTTTTGTGTCTTTCATTACTAACATATCATCTTTTTTTTGTTTTTAAATTAAAGTAACAGCCCATGATTTCAGTTTTTTGATACACTAAAATGTTCCCAGAATTTGCCCATAAATGGAAGACTAAGCCTCAATCTAAGGCAAAAAAATGTCACTATAAAGTTAAAAATACAGCAAGTAAACTTGCGTGATCCCCCTGGCAAGATGGCAGTCTGGAACATGACCTCAGATGACCTTTGACCTTGGTCCATGACCTTTGACATCATCTACACATGAAGGAACCCCTACTGCACCTTAACCCCAAGTCTGGTTTAAATCGGTCTGGTTTAACTTTTCGAAGGAGACGCAAAAAATGAAAACCTAACCAAACTGGAACACACACATACACATACATACATACACACAGACATTCGCACCTTCACAATATCCCCCTCTGCTTTTCAAGCCAGGGGGACAAAACAAGCATGCAGCATGAATGAAAAAAGGTCAACTTTTACCATATGGTGGTTCCGTAATATTGGAGTGCCCCTGTGACACTCAACTCTGTCTCTCTTCAAACAAGCAGTATAGCCAAGGGAAGGAGAAAGACCCCCCAATCAGAACCCTTGCCCCCTCCTTTCCCCTGAATGAGAAAGATGCTTGTCTTTTAAAGCGGCACTGGCACATTTTCACAAAATATGAAATACCTTCAATTTGCTTCAAATGGTAGTCTTGGCCATTACAAGAATAGAGATACATTTTACACATAAAATAACACACTCAAAAAGAGATAGGGATGTTAATAAGAGGTTAAAGACATTCAGGTAACTTGTAGGCTAACTTTTAAGTTTTCCATATCTTTAATCAACAAATGTGTATATTAACATTAATATCATAGACTGTACTCATTGATATTAAACCACAAAGGTCACATACCGGTCAAACAGGACAGTGCTTGGTAGGAAGCATGCATACGGCGTGCATTTTCTTGTGTTAAATCCATGTTTCCGTCGTCTGCTGAATTAACGTCGCCGGCTACATTACTTATACAATTGTTCTGTTTTACCCTAACCATAAGGACGCTATTTGGGTCTTGGGTCATTTCAGGTGAGGGCTATGTATAAAAATCTTTAACAACCATGCAAAAATATCAATTTTGAAAAATCTTGAGGGTCACTATTTTTTCAATTTGTGCCATTGTCTCTTTTCCAACTTCTCTTCTTCAATACCCATTTAACTTTTCCCCTATCTGTTTTTTTTTTTATTGAAGTCCGCTGAGGCCACTGCTTCAATTAATAAAATGTTCTTGATTATTTTTATAAAAGGGCAGCTGCAAATGCAATTCAAGAAGATGGGGTTCGTAGGACACTACTGGCAAGGCGACTATTGGGTGTCTTTAGGGCCACACATACCAGCACCACTTCTCTATATGTTCCCCCGTGGTCCCTCTCCCTTCCTGGGGAGATAAATCACTATGGAACCGAATATTTTACTTTGGAAGTCATATTTGCAGCGTACTGCATTACCATTGCCCACTGTAATCTTGGCAGTACTGTTGTGGTAGAGAGCAGAGTCAGGGAGAGGGGCTAACATAAGTGGAAATCTGGCTGTTATAAATTGAGTTAATGGAATCTATACACATTGGGGGGGGGTACTCACCAAATAACCATATGGGGACGTGGCCCAAACTTGTTTCACTTTCAGCCATTCTGGTATCTCATTACCCCTTTTTTTCATGCCTAATTTTTGGTATTTAGCACTGGGGTTCCCCTTTTTCAAAAATTTTTCTTACTCAATTTGTTGGAAAATCAGAGTCCATTTTCTCATCGAAGCCAACATTTCTAAAAACGTTAGTCAATGTCCTCAATCGAGCCAAAATTTTCCAAATTTGCTTAAAATGTCAAACTTTTTAGGAAAAAAAAAATGGCAATTTGTGTTTTAAATTTGGCCAAAATTTGCACATCTGGTATAGCTAGGGTCTTTCTTTGCAAAAATTGGTATAGATATGGGTCCTACTTCCAGACTCTCGGAGGCACAAATCCCTACCCAAACCAACCTTAAGACCCCAAGAAACCGCCCCCCCCCGTGCATATCATACCTGGGTACTCTTGATACAACCTTTTTGTTAACTTGGGTTCAACCGTAGTGCACATTGACCCCCAAAATCAAAACCAACAGGGCCCTCACTTTGCATGGTGGACACCATGAATTGATGAGTCTACATGAATCCATGCAGCAAAATAAAGCACAGTTCCAGCATCCCCTCAACACATGATTTCCATACACTAGATTTGCTGGTCGTGTAACATCTCATGACATGCAAACGCACCGAGTGGACAAAGCTTAAAAATAATCCCATCACGCTTAAACTATACGCCAAGTTTAGCTGCCCTTGTTTTTTTCCCCTTCTCTCTGCAACTCAACTCAAAACTGTATCATTCCTGACCATCCAGATCACACTCACTCCCTGGTCCCGACTTTGTAACACTATATTCGTTAATTTTTTCATTAAATTTACCAGAAACTTGGGGCAAATCGGGTCAACAGGACAATGAAAGCGGGGGTCCTTGACCACTTAAGGCCTACACCGAGATTTCCTCTAATGAGGTGATGATTGCTCCCCGAACTGCTCTTCCGGCGTGTTGCCTAATGACTAACATTCTCTCCCAATTGTGGTTGAAATTCAATGCACCAAGCATGCACCACACTTAACGAAATTAAAATGCACGCCGGTGAATAAAAGCTGCATTTGCTTTGACTTTTGGGCAGCCCTTCAGCTGGTTAAAATGATACATTTGGGGAATCTGTTCAATTACAGCAATATTATTCAGTTTTTTTTCACATGCACAAAAATGAAAATGTATCTATTTCTAGTATTTCGACTTTAAAGGCAGATTCAAGCATGTAGTGAAGTATGTGGTTATACTTCACCCTTTGCTGTTGTTGTTGTTGTCGTCATTATTGTTGTTGCTGTTTACTATTTTTGTTTTTGTTGTTGCTGCCTTACTTACTGATGTTCCTGTGATGCTTCTGTGGTTCTTATGCAACATTAAAACAACCTGGCATTCTTTGCTGTAGTAAAAGTATAGCACCACAGCTTGTTCTTGTGCTCAACCCAATGGGCACTACTTGTGTATCTATTGGAATCGAAGCTTTTATTTGTATTGTCATTGGGGGGGGAAGGTAATATCATGGTAATGCGAGAGCAAATCAGAGGTACTGTAGAATGTTGCTATGGTATACACAGAAGATAGGCAGCCACTATTTTGATTGGTTAACTAAGAGGGCTATTCTAATGTGGGTCTGAATGAGCCAATCAGACCAGATTATATAGAGGTGGTATACCCAAATGAATGATCCTGACAAATCATTTTCCAAACCAAACAATAACAGTATTTGAGGAGGTAAGCGGTTCCTATTTTTACAATGCGCAATGATGATTAGCATCAGTATTTTCTAGAAGTCCTGTTGCCATGGGGAACACATGGTCAGTGAGAAGAATTTGTCAAAAACTGTAATTTGCTCTTTTGGAGTAGGGTCGGTCAGTCGGGCGATTTTTTAAAAAAAAAATTTTTCTTTTCTGGAGGTCAAAACTGGCATAAAATAGCCCCAAAATCTGAAAAATCAAGAGAAAAAATGAAAAATTTTTACAAATTTTCTTTTAAAAATTAGCCAAAATTGATAAATTTGGGCTAAAAAAAGGCTGACTTTACATGATTTTTGGAAAAATTTTAAAAAAAATTTTGCAAAACTGAAAAATCAGGGTCAGTCGGGCCCGTAAAACAGGTTTTTTTTTATTTTCGTCGCCTAATTGACGTATTTTTCCCTTGCTCCCCTATCCTCCACTAGGGTTTGTCACTATAGCCCATGCAGAACTCCAGATAATCGTTATAATTCAAAACTTATGACCACACAGAAATAGTGATGACACAGTCTCTTCTTGAACACATTCAGGTGAGACAAAAATTGCAGCAAGTCATCAGCAAATTGCTACTCTAAGAATCCGAAGCAAGCGTGCACACAATTCAGATTCCTCAACAATTCATTCCATCGGATAACTAGCCTCTTTCAATTACTAATTGTTTTCTTTTCCACCACGGCAACAACGGTCAGGTTACTCGTGATTAGGTGAAGAAGGAAGGGTATCTCCTGATGGCCATCTTAATTACGCCATAGATGAGGTGATAATGATGAAATGATACCGTCAGAATCCACAACGATGATGGGTAATTAGAGAGGTATTGATAGGTTGATGTTATCGAATGGGAATTTGCTGTGCATTTAGAGTACTTGGCATTCATAGCAAAAATTGCAATAATTAATTAATGTACTGCTATGTCAAATTATATGACGTTTAAAAATATGAGAATAAGTCCTCTGCCGTTAAATTGTGGTACTGTCAAGTTTTGCTTCTCACACACACAGGCATGAATGCACACTATAATGCAGCAACACAAAAATGATATGAAATATGCACAGAGCCTTCCACTTAAATTTAGGATTCTTTATTTTTTTCTTTCTATAATTAACACTAATTTGTGTGAAAGAATTAAATTTGCTGGCCTCCTCAGCTCATTATCAAAATAGATTAATCTCCAAAACTCAAAAAAATAAAAATACAGCACTTTTTTTTTTTTTTTTTTTTAAAGCCCCCCCCCCCCCCCGAACATGTGTTGCCTGCCATCACGGTTAGTGAATGCAGTCAAAGGTCACATGGGGTCATTAGAAGTCAACCTGTGTACACCCCATATGAGTCTTGGGACAGTAGTTCTTCTGACCAATTATGCAGTTAAAAAGAGGTTTCAAGATTTCAGGCAATCAGATGATTGGTAAATGATAACTTTGATATATGTAATATTTCACAGGTTTCTCCTTTTCAGTTTCATCGCTTTCTACTGAGCTCACTTTCTACTCTGACACAAAACTGAATAATAAAAGACCTACAGGAAATACTACCCTCAGAATGTTTCTTTACTTTTAAATTAGGTCCATGTCCATGCATTTTAGTTTGTTTACTATTTTGACCAGCCATAAATAAATTATTAGTTTGATTCCATGAATAAAATAAGAACATAAAACCTGGCATGGCAACCCTGCCCTACATAAAGTACACTCTTCAACAGTAATAGATTTGGGGAAACAACACATATTTTGGTATCAAATTTTAAGGGACACAAAGAAAGTTTGAAGATACAAATTTCTCTAAATTGAACTTCATTGGTTGTAGAATATCTACCAAGATTGTTTTAAAGATTTATCAGACAAAAAAAAAGTAGAAAAGAAAACCTTTAAAAGACACATTTCATAATCCACAAAAAAATGAGATTTTTATATGATCTGAACCATTGGCCTAATTAGGGTACCCCTTACCTGGAAAAAAGGAACTGCACCCTAACCCTAACAGACTTTTGGTTTCCAGAGAGGACGGGAAGGGGTAAAGGGATAGAAGCCAAAGAAGACTGGTCTGCAAAATTATATTACAGATTTTTAGTTTTAGGGCTCAGATAAAAGTACTTTTCTGACAGTCTGCACACAGGGCTGACATTCATATGAGCCATACAATACAAGTTTAACAAGAGCACCAATGGTGCTAAAGCTTCATAAGAAAAGTGTGTTGGAGCTTGAGTGGAGTTAGTGGTTTGATTTTTGTGCTTGTTAAAGCAATAACAGCACATTTTTTTAGAGTACCCCAATTTTCAAACTTTTTGCACAGTTATGTTGGTAATTGTCTAGGGAACTACACCTGCGAACGAGAATGCTAAAAAATGCGTATTTATTATAAAATAAGTGATTTTGTAATTGAAATTGGGATCCTAGATTGTACTTTCCAGCTCTGCCGGAAATTCTAAGTTTATGTCCGTCCATGATGAAATAGTGCCACCTATAGAAAATGACCTCTAACTTGACTTGCCTGCTTTTTTTTTTTTTTTTTTTTACCATTGGCCTAATTAGGGTACCCCTTACCTGGAAAAAAGGAACTGCACCCTAACCCTAACAGACTTTTGGTTTCCAGAGAGGACGGGAAGGGGTAAAGGGATAGAAGCCAAAGAAGACTGGTCTGCAAAATTATATTACAGATTTTTAGTTTTAGGGCTCAGATAAAAGTACTTTTCTGACAGTCTGCACACAGGGCTGACATTCATATGAGCCATACAATACAAGTTTAAAAATGTAACAATATCACACTCAAATACAAAATCATGAAAATAAATGCTTGGCGAGGTAAGAGAATTATCCAGAACTTTACAATGCAACATTCAAATTAAGATCATCAATATGGGATAAGAAATTGAAATTAAAAATAAATTCCAGAAGTTACATTCACCGAAGAGAGCACACAAAAACAAGTCAGGGACAAGGATGAAGTAAGGACACTGACATATCTCCTTAGCTGCCTTTTATCCGGATGGACGATGGACAACGGACGATGGACATTTATTCCATTACAACATCTCAATGGCAAAAGCTAGGTGGATAAAAACCTAGATCTCTGTGATCTTTTCACTCAGAGGACAAAATGTTCAGTCACTTAAGGGATTTTTGAAATAAACTTCAAATGTCTTATAATTTGTAAACACTTTTTATCCTTGACATTGACATGTGTATAGTGTAGTATAGTGGTAAATATTAGCAATGCATTATGGGATTGATATAAACCACTCTCTGTGTCGTGATAAACATTGTATGAATAAAAATGTAAAATAGACAATTCCTCCATCAGAATAAAGCATTTACTAAAACAGAATGAAATCCAAAGTGGTTAGCTTAAATTCAGCACGATACCGGCCGAGTTCACGATGGCCATTACCCCCTTATGTCTGATACATATGACAAGCCTCTTAATATATAATCATGTCAGATGCGTATCTGGTTAGAGTAGATTAGTTTCAGCCGGCCGAACTTTTTGACCAGTCTCCACCAGGTCACTCCTAAATGCTGCTAACTCGGGTATTGCCCCCTACTGCACACAACCGACAGGTTAGACAAAGTGGTAATCGTAATACTCATCTACACGCACACACACACACACACACAAGAGCTATGCGTGTTGCGGGAAGTCTGTCTGGTTTGGCGAAGATTAGTTGATGCGTGCACCTGAGTGAGACATCAGTGAGTATTCCCTCGGTGGGCAAATGACAACATTAATTACATCCACGGAACACCAACCACCTGTGCTTAAAATGACACACCTGTATGTACAAAGGGACTCGACTGCTTCCAGGGGTTCTGACAATTTTTTCCCCCACCCTTCTGATGAAAATAGAAAAAAAAACCACCAAGATACACATATTTGTATTCACTGACTTGTCCCCCTCCCTCTAGATATGAGGCCACCCCTCAATCCTCTTACAAAGAAACCTTACATGGGGTGCAAACTCTTCTACCAAGTGAAAAAACTAAGATTGGATATGTGCCTTTTTTGTCAGGGTTTGAAATAAGAGATGGAGAACTGGGGGTTATTTTTGCATCAAAACAGCTCACGGTACAAGAGCTGCTCTTAGTAGCTAGGGTAAGTCTTAGTAAAAATAAAACATATATTTTAGGTACAGTTTGAAAGTGGGGTTGTGGTAATTCTTCTTGTTTCTTGCCTACATGAATACCATTACTAATAGATGATCCCATAATTAGTAAGTTGCACAACTTGCAGTGCTGATGGAAGTACATTTAGGCATCAAGATACAAGGTGCAAAATACAACTTGTACTATGCTTCTATACTTTGTTCGTCGCTAAATACGCAAGACTCTTAACACCACAAATTAATATAGAATAGAGCACACGCAACTGCAAGCAACATTACTGCAGTAGACACAGTGTGTGGTGTACGCACAAAAAAGCAAGAAGCACGCGTGTAAAATAATCACATACACATATACATATTGTCAATTCTGATTGGCCATTACCACCATTCAACATCAAAAAGAGATTAAAACATGGCTTTCCGATTCATCTCCAAACATACTATAGTCAACGGCCAAGGTGATGGTGTATTAGTGACAAATACATTAAATAAACTAGAAATACACTCACTGATATAGATACATCACGCTAAATATCCATCAAATAATTGACGTGGAGACAATTCAATTGCAAATTTACAACAAAGCAATGTCAGCAAAATAGAAATGGGTTAAGTTAATTTCCCGATTGCTTTTTAAAAGATGCGAAAAAAATCAAAGCAACCTGCTTCATTTTTTCAAACTTCTAAAAGAAAATGTGTATTATGATATCCTGGCACATTTTATGGAAGTGATTGAATAGGACAGGGATTTATCAGATCCAAATGGGCTAATTCATAAGTAGGATAAAGTGCAATAACATGACAACGTGGATTAACTATGAAGGCTTTTATCTCGTACAGGTTAATTTAGGAAAGATGACGAAAACCAAATGTGTGACTGTGTGCTGCCTTGCATGCCGTCCCATGGCCAGGTTGAGGCATACTCACTGCTTGCGTGCGTTGGAAAAATTTGGAGAATTTTTTTTAAATAAAAAAAGTGTGAAAGGTTGTCTTAGATTTTATCAAACCTTTACCTGAAACCATTTCCAACTAGAGATGGCTGCTCTTCCAGAAAACCTAAATTATTACCAACACTACAGTGCTCTGTTCATAACCTTGCCTATTTTTTACCCAACTGCACCCGACCTACATTGTCTTAATTCATCCAACTGTCTTCTCTAGTCTTTTTAATGGAGTTTTAAACTATTACATTTAGCTTTCTGTAAATTCTAGCTTTTTAATTATTAAAGGTGGGTGTTCCGATTTATGTGTATCGTGTTCTGTACTTAATATAAAAGCTTGGCACCTGCATACACTTACCATCAAGTATCGTGGGAAATGAACTTGCGGTTTTGATAATAGAAGCGATAATGCACATTGCAAGGCCCTATTCACAACTGTGCTAATATTGATGGTTAACCACTAAAACGACAGTTTTTTCGTTTATATCTTTGCAAACAAGTGGATTTGGAAGCTGAAATTTCAGGACGGCCTTTCATCTGATATCAAAATTTATACTACTTCCGGGTAAATCAGGAGGGGTCCCAGAGGCGATCGGAAGAAGCACCTTTAAGTATTATGTTTATTTTTCTCTCACCAAAATCTTTCCCAGAGGGATTAAATTATTCCCTGCCATAGTGTCATTTGAGGCAAAAAAAGAGAAATACTTTCCACTCTTTCAAATCCCCCATTACATTTTACTTTGTATGCATATTTAAACTGTGACCCTATTTTGACCTTTGACCCAATAAGCACAAGTCACAGAATGGGGTCACCATTGACTTTTTTCTTCTTTACTGAGATCAACACAAGAGCATAGCTACTTTTGTTAATTGACCTTAAAGATGCTTGTTCCGATTTATGTCTATTGTGTTCTCTACTTGATATGAGAGCCTGGCACCTGCACATATGCCCCATCAAGTACCGTGGGACACAAACTTGCGGCTTTGACAGCAGAAGCAATAATGCGCATTGCAAAGCCCTGTGCAAAGCCCTATTCAATACTGTGCTATGGCTAACCATTAATTCATTGGTTTTTTGTTTATATCTTGAGAATTAAATGTTTTCGAGGGCTCAAATTTCAGGATGACAGTGAGGAAAATACAGCCTTTCATCTGATATCAAAATCGATACTACTTCCTGGAAAATCAGGGGGGTCCCAAAGAGGATCGGAACACGCACCTTTAAAAAAAGACTTTATTTTGCCTCCAAATTACCTATAATAACTAATGACCCAAAATCGATGAACACCCTATAGCCACAGAGGTCATAGCTGATTTATATCCTCAAGTTTCATGAAATCCATCTCACAGGTGCATAACACAAATGACCCCATATCCCCTACTTGATTAGAGCTCTCTTATGCGAGACCAATCATAGCAGACCCCACCCAACAATGACTATGCAAGTTTCATGAAATCCATCTGATGTTTAAGAGAAAGAGAGCTAAACATTAAGGTTAACCAAATCGTAGACAGACAGACAGATGGAAGGATGGACAGACTTAAAGGCACTATCAGTGATTTGCTAAATCAGAAAAATCATCAAAACTCAGATTTTTGCAAGTTTGCATCAAGTACAGGTATTCTAACATACCCTGCAAATGATAGGACCAGAAGCAACCTAATAAGGACAAAATCAGAAATTTTAGTCATTACTATCTGTACAGACACTTGGCTATACAAAACACCTTAACTGGAGAGTTCGTATCTTGAACACTACCGTTTTCTTCCTTTTCTGTCAATTCTTCAGTTGGAAGAAGTAACTTATGAGAATTCTACAGACTTATCCTTCATCTTTAAGCTATTCTAGGAAATTTCAAATATTTGGACTCTTCCAGATAAATCACTGATAGTGTCTTTAACCAATACATAAGCCAAGTTTGCTATGCAATCTGGAACAAAGGTCACTGAGTTATAGTATCGTTATGATTAATTTGATTAAGAACTGAAGGGAACAATTACCAAACCTAAATATCACTTAGTCCTACAGTGTTAAAGGTCCCAGGAAATGCAAATAGAATTGATGGTTTGTAAGCAAGGTTAAAGGAAGGGACTAGAAAGCAATATTTGGGTTGGTGATGACATCATTAGTGAAACTATTGATTTTTCAGAGAGTAATAGAAAATTCCAGGTGACTGGGTGAATCTTTCATGGCCACGGACTGAAAAATCCAATAGTTTCACTAATGATGTCACTGGTAGTGCATTCTTTTTTCTGGCCCTGTTTATTGGAATGGAATGTCCCGTAAAGATTTGGAGCAGGTTTATCATCTCATTTCCTGGGACTTACTACTGGGGGTCTTACCTGTATTAAATCACTACATACGACACAATATATGGATAACCCCAAAATCTCTTGTTGCACCTTTAATGTGATTGGTCAAAATATATTCTTAAATTTAGGCTCATTGAAAAATAATTCTTTACTAACATTTAATCCAAACACAAAGATGACATAAAAATCTCCAAATTCTGGGTAGGTTGGGCGATGAAGCTAGCTATCACACCTGTCTTAAAAACCTAGAGACTACCACCCGGTTCAAAAAAAACTCATGACTCATTGTCTCTTGATGGACAGTTTAATTCAGAAAATACACTTTTAACCCCAAACAGTTTAAAAGTGCACTGCTTCCCTATAAACAAAAATAAAACAGGTTGATATGTTCATAACAACTGACTTTTGATTAAGAATTTTATAATGTATACATTATGGTACCTGGAAAAAAAGATATTACATTTTGTTTTATTATTTGTTTATTTTATTATTTATTTATTTTCATGATTGATTGATTGATTGATTGATTGATTGATTGATTGATTATATGCAATAGCAACTGTGTGAAGTAATACCTGCATGCTTTTCAAAAAACATACCAAACACACAATGAATGATGTCACTAGCCCTGGGCTGACAGGCAAGCCGGGCAGGCAAGTCAACCTAAATTGATGAACATAACATCAGTTAATCATACACCCCGATATCCTCTGATGCTCAGACTTTCTGGTTTGGTCCAATGCACCCATATCTATCATGAACCTTCTTACTTTTTCTCTTCGGAGTCCCTCTGTAACCCAAACTGAAACCTAACTTCACACTAACTTGAACAGATAATTGATAAGGTCCGCTAGACTGTATCACTTTCCAGAAAGCTTGCATTACCCATTGTGTGTGTGTGTTTGATAGTGTTTAAATGTTGCAACATGGTGCTCTTTAAGTTGCATTGTTTTTACTTCCATCTGGTAATTAATCAGTTGTAAAATCTCAATTTAGCCTACAGGCCACAATTGAGATTAAATAACCCTTAATTATTACTAATTATCATAGAAAATAATGAAGTAAAACATTTTTGTTGTTTGTTTGGACATGGTTGGACACTGACTTCAGTTTGAAATTCAGCAACCTAAAACCACATCTCTTTTCAATTACTCAAAAACTTTTCCCCAAAGCACCAAACCCCACGCAACTTTACAGATGTCAAATCGAATAAGGAAATTCATTTCTTAAATTTCAACCTTCTGCCATCAACACTCTGAAAAGGGAATTCCCCATAGGAAATTTTACAAAAAAAGGGGAATTCCCCAATCTTTACCATGATATGATATCCAATTGTTCTGTGTGCGCTCCCAAAATTGAGGACCTCTCAATCATTCACAAACACACATAAAGGTTGTGAACACGGACCAGTCCCCCGTTGCGCATATGACGAGACCAGCTCTTTGTTATCCAAACGGCAAATGTCCCCCTACTCGCAACATTAAGAAAATTAGCAATCTTGAGACGTTACCAAGTACAATCAAGCTTAAAAGTCACCATAATTAGGCTTCTCAGCCGTTTTCATTAACAGTATTTCCTAAAATGTATCAATTTTTGTAATGTACAACCTAGATTTATTGTATCACTCCTCAACATGCATTCACACACAATAAAACAAATCATGTCAGGCTGCCTGTGACTGAAACCCATAAAAGGAATCAACTCCCCCGAGTGACCGTATACTAGAAACACTGCAGCGGATCTTGGGGAGTTAGTCAGCTCCCAAAGGAACGGCTTTTTACATTGCTACACCAATGTTTTGTAATCGTCAGATGAGACCTGGGGAAATTAACTGTGTGTGTGTGCGAAGAGGGGAAATGTCGTGAGGGGAGAGCATTGACCTTAGCTGACCTGTAAAGAATTAAGTTTTTTAATTTGGCATCCTTCTTTTTCAGGACTTCAGGAATGGCTCGAGGGCACTGTGTAAAATTACACTATTGTTACGGACAAGAGCACCAAATTAAAAACACCTTGCAGCGTCAAGGGGGGATGCCCAATGACCGACCTATATCTGTTAAAAGATTAACAAAACACTATTATATTTAGGGGGTATTTCCATTCCTTTTCATTTTGCAGAAAGTGGAGTTCCATGGAGAAAAGTGATTGTATGCAAACAGTATTCATTTCAGTGTTCTTGTTTGAGGGTGCTTGTTAATGTTAAATAATATTGTTTGCAGTCAATGAGGTGTTTTCAACAGATACTCTACCTAAAAACTTCCTATTAAAGTATTCATCTGTAAATGAGGACTGCCTTAAGGGCAAGTGAAGGGGGTAATAACTTTGCTTACTTGAAGACATTTTACTCAAAAGTTACACCATATTCTGAAAAGCAGTGTAATCAACCTTTTAGGAAATTCTTTGAAGAGGTAAAAGATATTATTATATATTAAGAAGCTTCCATCCATATGTGGAATTCAAATAAAGAGCGTAAACATCAGAAATGGCTGTGTACATGCAGACGACAAAAATGCCACAGTTTAGTACTTTACACAAGGATGAATGTGAAGGAACCTTACATAATGACTGAAGTGAGACCACCTGATGTAGTACCAAAAAGTTGCCACCATCTTGAGATTGTATCTTAGGGGCGCACACCACTAAATAAATGCTCCATTGAAATACACGTAAAAATACCTCACGCCCTCTGATTTGCACCCTGTGTGACAATAATTTGAATGTTTTGAATCTATTTCTCTATAGAGCACAACTGAAACTTTCAAAGAATTTGCAATTTTTGATGTAATTCTAGTACAGATTTTAAGAAAAAGGCATATGAACAGCGCCACCACTATTTTGAGCCGACGTGTACACCTCATAGCCGCTTTCGACCAGGGCCGGAAGTCGAGGGCCTAGTTTCTACCCAGAATCGAATTTCAAAATTTTGTGATAATCTCAGCTATGATCAAGCTATACTGTTTCACTTTTATTATTAATATACCACCCTCACTTGAAACCAGTCCCCAAAGGACTGCAAAATATCTCACACACGTTTTGTTATTTTACTGGAACTACCTACCATTCCCCCAAACGTGGAGTGATTTAGTGCGCCCTTTAGTGAAAAATAACTGGTTGTGTGAGTGAAACAAGGTGTTGTGTGCTGCCATGTATTAGAATAACTCTCTATTTATCTTTCTTTGAGTCAGTTGCTCTTGAAATGGCTCTTCAGGCAACTATGTCAAACCCTCTTAAGCCAAAGACTTGGCATAATAGTATGTTTGATGGGAATTTCTGACAAATGGCAGCTATTGCACTTATGACCTTGTTGTACTCACAGGACGAACTGTCACAAAACTTGGGAAGCTTTGAGTAAGCCTGCCTGGGTAACAAAATTCATAGGCTGTGGTGTAGTGTCTACCATACTTTGCCAATCGTGTTGCATTTTGTTTGAATGAAACCAAGTTTATCTCAGAAGAAAGGCGAAAAATCGCAATGCATTTTTGGCCCACTTTTCGCATTTTTTTCGGTTCGGCCGCTTTGTGGCCGAATTTCATTGTGGAAGAGCAGCATTATGGCCCCTTTAGGAAATTCTTTGAAGAGGTAACAGTGGGCATAAATTTCTTTTTGACATGGGGATGGGGTTGATGAAAATTTATGAATGGAAATGGTTGTTTGCTGAAAAGATCCATTACTAGGCACTGTGGGGGGGCACAACAAAGCGCGCTAAAAGTCGCCATTGAGAAGATAAAAAATTGTTAAATGTAATTGTAAGTAGAAAAAAATGGGAGCAAAGCGCGGCGGAAATTTACCATTTGAAAACTATTATGGTAACATTATGAGGTTATTTTTGGTCAAAAACCATTGAACGGGCGGGCATCAAACATTGGGGGGATGATCGTATTGACCATCCCCCTCATCAAAATATGGGGGATATATCCCCCATCCCCCGGGATTTACGCCTATGAGAGCTAAAAGATAATGGTATTTGCATTTTGAAGGACTTGAATGTTAAGTTTTAGTTACATCAGAAAAGCATCCCAATGACCATTACTCTGAGGCCTTACTACGGTTGGATAGAATTCGTGATTTTTTCATTACAATTGAGCATAATAAGGTAGACATAAATTAAATTAAAGGTGCAACGAGAGATTTTTTACATATCAGGTATCCCAAAATATACTGTCATAAAGTTTAGAATGTAACAAGCATGTTAAAAAAAAATATACCCCACCTGAAAGGATGTAAGCTGAGAAGTTTCTTTGGTACAACATTTGAAATTTCTAATGTGGTTATAGGAGCAAAATACGAAAATAAGCCTATGTTTACTTGAAATATAAGCAAAATCAAATTCACCTCTTTTTTTCTCTCTGGTAAGACATTTCTGTAGCCAAAGACAAGGTAAGAAATGATTGAGTGTCTAATCTATAGCAATTACATTATGACACAATATTTGCGGATGTCTCAAAATCTCTCGTGCACCTTCAAACTGATCGGCTTGCTGTTCAAAGGGAAAGGTGATAATTTTGAAAAGATGTGGCATTAATTTTCAAAATTACTGATTTGTTTTATATACAGATCGGGTATCATGTGAACAATATGGATATGCTTTAGCCCCTAAATTCAAGAAAAATGTTACTATATAAGTGTGGTACACTTCAATGGTTAAAAGACAAAAACTTAACAATTGAAAAGAAATTTGTCGAAAGTATTTTTTCATCAAAACCCTAATTTTACCAAAAAAGATGTGGTAACTTGGATCAGTTTGATGTAGATTTGCTCCATTTACCACTTTTTTTTCAGCATAAAGGTGCCACACGAGAGATTTGAGGCCCCAAATATTTTATCATCTTTTGGCATATAGATTAGACATCAGGTCGATTTTCGTACCCATGTATTGGCTACAGAATGTCTAAAAAAAGAGAAAAAAAGGTGATTTGATTTGCTTATACGTCAATATAAAACCATAGGTCCGAATTTGTATTTGATCCTTACGAAAGTAGAAATTTCACAATTTTTGACAAAGAAACATTCTAAGCTTAATTCTTTCAGATGGGGATATTTTTGATTAGAAAGCTTTACAGGCGACCAAAAAATGTACTTTTTGATTTTTAAGGGACATCTGGATGTGTTAAATCTCTCGTGCACCTTTAACAGCAAATTTCTGTAAAGGAAGTAATATGGGTTTTATGAGGACTGCTTCCAGGAAGCTGAAAAAAAACTGCTTTCCACTCAATCACGCATGTCTAAGCTTCCCTGTATCTGATCCAAACTGGATCTTGAATAAGGGAAGAGACAGCCAGGTACCGCTTTTGTAAGCTGCTTCGATCTCATCAATTTCTTTTGAAAAAACATAGTTTTACTGTCTTACAAGCACAGGCAAGTTTAACATTTAATCATTTCGGATGAATGGTACATGAAAATACATTGTGCAGAGACCCTTTATGGATGCTGCTGAGTGTAAATTAAGTGTCGCCCAGCAACTCATTTGAGTGGGGGGGGGGTTTTTTTTTCAAATGGGCGCAGTTACAAGGTTATGGGTGCTAAACAGGGCGCGCGGCACACACACACACATACCCAAATAGGGTTCATAAGCCCCATTCCAAATGTGGAATTTAAAATCTACAACCCTTATGGTTGATTTGGAAGTATTCAAAAACAAAGTGTGAAAACACCCCATTCTTTAGCATGTAAGTTGTTGGTCCTGGGTACAGTAAAATCATACCCGTACATACACAAATCTGTTTTGAAAACACAGGAATATATCACCCTGGACATTGTGGGGAGCAATTTATCAGTAAATGATCAATCATATTAGATAATTAAGAAAATATCGTACTTACACAGTGACTACCAGCTTGCCCTCCTTGGGTGGTTCTGGGGTAGGCTTTGGGATTTCCTTCTCCAACCAGGCGCCAGAGTGTTGAATGCCAAACTTGGAGATGGCCTCCTTGCTGTCCAGAGGCAGGGAAACGTTGTCCACTTCACCATCTTCCTCTGCTATCATCAGAAAGTAATTTGGTCCCCATTCTCACTTAAAAAACATTTTAAAATAGCAGAAAGAGAATAAAGGATTAGGGTTCACAGAAACTGGATACCACTGATTATGCAATCGATGAAAATTACCTCTGACCCAGGTGCAAAAGTAAATGGGATGTTCGATTCAACATCCACACTACTACTGTGGAGGCTTCACTTATACCTTACACAGCTGGGGTTTGTATTCTAAATTGTTTTAATTAGGGATTCAAACATGTTACAGAGTGGTCATCACAAATCAAACAATGATGAGTCTGGTGTATGGGGACGCAGGTGGATTGCGAGTTGTTGATTAGTGGTGAACCACTCTGTAAAACATGATTGACAATGAAAATCTTAATGAAACACTTATTAATATGTGTAGAGAAGAACATATTATTCTTACATTATACAGAATATTCCCATTTCGACAGAATATTGCCTAACAAAATTATTTAGCAAAATATAAAGCAAAACAATAGTTGAGAGATTTATTGTTTGCAGTTGCCACCTGGTGCCCCTTACGCGACTCAGATGGTTCTAAATGTGACAACAGTGAGCAACTTAAACATACTGTAAAAGCCACTCCTGGAACACTGCACCATGCATGGCGGCTTAATTTGCATATCAACTGGGGGGTATAAGGAAATCAACAACGGTACACTTCATAAGGAAGATATGAGTTGTTGAATGGGTATTCTATGCTCCCCATGGAAGGGACTATTCCATTTTTGAAAATTTATCCTCCCTCTGTGGAAGACTTCACCAAAATCTTCCCTATCGTACTGCAACATCAACATCATAGGTTAAGATTGTCAAATTCAAAACAAGGCGAAATCGCGTATTTAGCGATGCGTAAAATATGTCCCCGCCGAATGTCGCAATCACTAACACCCTGAAATCCCCCCACCCACCCTCCCGCCAAACCACCCCACAACAACACAACACCCCAACAACACCCCCACCCCCTCCCCAACACCGAACACCACCCCCAACACCCCCGTAACACCCCAGTCCCATCCCCAACACCCCAACCCTCTCCACCACCCCTCTGCACACCCACCCCCTCCTTCACACCCCGCAACATACGCAGCCAACCCCCCGCAACACCCATGCCTCCCCTTCCCCCAAAACCCCCGCAACACGCCCCGTCCACCTCCACAACACCCCAACAACCCCTACCCCCCTCCCCCACACCCTCACTCCTCTGTCTCCGGCCCTTCCCCACACCGCCTCACTCCCTCCACAACCCCTCACCCCCTCCCCCACACTCCCACCCCCCCAGCCCCATCAAACACCACACACCGCGCCACCCCCACACATTCACACCCCCACCCCTCCCCAACACCCTGCAACACAACCCCCCCCCTTCCAACACCCTAACCATGGGCCCCCTCAACTATGCATAGAGTCTCATTACGCAGTATTTTGACTATCCGACGCACCGTTTCCTAGATACAAGCAATTATGCATATTTTATTAGTCTCATTTTGATACCACCGCATATATCACATAAGCCGCATCTATCACATCCTTGCAATGCAAAAAGATATGCCCCATGATGCTTTCATTCAGCACAGTAATTTGGATTATCCATGTACCGTGTCAAAAATATAACAATTAAGCTGATTTTTGCATAGAATTACTCATTGGCATACTCATTTGCCCGAAATTGTCATAAATCTAATCAGGGTCAAAACTCTTCAGCTTCAGCCCGCTTTCCTTCCACAGGACATATTATCCCTTACGGAACTCCAGAAAACCTTGGTACACCTGCTTTGCAGGAAAATGTTTCATAAATTTATGGAAATTAATACTTAATTAGCACATTTTAATGCCCAAAATCTAATCAGGTTCAGAACTCATCACCCGCTTCTTTTCTCTTCCCCACCACGTAACATCATTGTCGCCCTTACGGACCTCCATATAAATCGTATACGAAACGTGGGTTACATTTTTTATCACGGACGAACGATGGATCGAACGACTCTGCTACTTTATAGTCCCCATTCCGAACCATTCCGGCGGGTACAACAACATCTCAACATGGCTTAGAACATTGAAATCGTGGCCTTCCAAAACAAATTGGAGAAATATGGTACACCTTCAAGTTTGAAATCTTGCTCTTGACTCTGTTACGCTGCCCCGTCACATTTTCCAGGGGCTTGGCCCCAACAAGATATTTTGCCAACAGTTGCCCTTCCCACTCAGGGTATAAATGGGAAAAGATACCATAATATGGCATACACTGAGTAATAATAATCATGTATATTCCTCACAATCAGAGTTGATAGTAAAGTTTTAATACAAGAGTGGCTTGTAGTCAGCTTACGACTACTGGGAAATTATGTTTTTTTCTCTGCTTTAGATTCCAAACCACTAAGCAGATCTGGTCTGCCATCCTCTAGCCAAAAAGTAATTTAGACAAAAGTAAAGAGTGCAGGTCTAAGTTTAAATTTGCAAAATGACTAGTCTGGGGGCGAATTTTTGTGTTATGAAACATTTTAACGAAGCAATTCAACAAGATACAACTTCCGAAATTCGGTGAGACTTTCTACTGAGTATTTACAGTGTTAATTCTAACACCACCTCCCCAGGATATTTCACTGGAAGCCTAGTTTAAGAGGGGATCACACCTCATTATAGGCCTTCAATGTTCACATTCTCTGGTTGCTTGAAAAACCCTTGACCACCCTATGGATTGTTGTTCTTCTTGTCGATCTCTGACCTAGGATACAGGTGTAAAGCTCCAAGGTAATGCCTGATTTTAGTGAAATTTACCTTTCTTTGGCAAAAATTGACATTTTATTTAGGGCCACTTTGTACATCAAATGAAGGGCAATTTAGTGGTGGCAGCAAACCTTTAAAAACTTTCTTTTTTTTTTCTACTCTGAAGTGGCAAGTCCCACAAAGAAAATATCACACATACTTAACAAGCACATACTACAAGATCACTTCCATTAATTTTTTAAAACAATTTGGATTTTAAAATCAATCATTTAAAAATTCTGTTTTGCTGATAAACACATTCAAGAAAGTATTTTACTCTCTGATTGCTACATAACAGCTGAGGTTTTAATCCTAAAACCTGCACCCTGTCGATCAATTCTTTAAACCTGTCTATATAAAAACAAAACATACAATGGTAATGCCTGGTTATGCGAGTTGCCGACAATGACTGCTAAATACAGCTGAGGTGTTAATCCACACCTACACCTGTCAGATCAATATCTTTAAAAACATGTCTATAGAAACCAACAATAGCAATGATAGCCTGGTAGTGGTTGCCTGAAATGATTGCTACAATACAGCTGAGGGGGTTAATCCACCTTGGCCCTGTCAGATCAATATCTTAAACATGTCTAAGAAAACAACAATAGCATGATATTCCTGGTAATGTGAGTTGCTGACAATGATTGCTACATACAGCCTGAGGTGTTAACCACCCTTGCACCTGTCCAAAGATCAATAGCTTTTAACATGTCCTATTAGAAAACAACAATACATGAATAGCCTGGTATGTGAGTTGCTGACAATGATTGCTACATACAAGCTGAGGTTGTTATCCACCTTTGCCCCTGTCAGAAATCAATATCTTTAAACGATGTCTAATAGACAACACAATATCAAGAATGCCTTGTTATGTGAGTTGCTGACAATGATTGCTACATACCGCTGAGGGGTTAATCCACCTTGCACCTGTCCCAGATCAATAATCTTTAAACATGTCTATAGAAAACAACAATACAATGTATGCCTGCGGCGAGTTGCTGACAATGTTGCTACATACAGCTGAGGTTTAATCCACCTTGCACCGGTCAGATCACTATTTTAAACATGTCTATAGAAAACACCAATAGCAGGTAATGCCTGGTATCGAGTTGCTGGACAATGATTGCTACATACAGCTGAGGTGTTAATCCCCCTAGCACCTGGCAGACCAATATCTTTAAACATGTCATAGACAACAACAATAGCAATGGTTCATGGTATGCGAGTTGCGACAATGAATTGCTACTACAGCTGAGGTGTTTGAATGCCCCTTGCCAACTGTCAGATCAATCTTTAAAACATTTCTATAGAAAACACAATAGCAATATATGCCCGTATTGAGTTGCTGTCTCTGACTGCTACATACAGTTTGAGGTGTTTTCACTCCAACCTTGCACCTTCAGATCATTATCTTTAATCAAGTCTATAGAAAGTAAACAAGCACTGGTATTGATTTGCTGACCATGTGCTTTTCACAACATCTACCAAAATCCATGCCAGATGCCAATAAATGGTGGCCGTGATGTCACTGCCACCTGCTAACAGTCAGTAAAAATATTGTTAATTCAATATTCACGAACAAGGCCTCTGGCTGTTCCCGGTTAACGTTTTAGAAATGGTCCCCACCCTTGTATTTTCGCTGGAGTACCAATAAGTAAAAACGAGCGAGTTGGCAGATCCATTTCGCATCTACCGAGGTCAAAATTCCATAGCTATACAACATAAGAACTGTGCAACTACTGCGGTGAACCTTAAAAACACATGACTAATCCTTCCTGAGGGTAAACATTTCTTAACCACCACATGCCTGATGAGTTTCTTGATGTCTAAGGATCATTTATAAACGGAGGGTCGCCTGGCTAATCAATGAGAAAGTTGCATTTTTCCTCTTCAGGTTTACGCATAAGTATGTGCTGTGTGGGGCTGGAACATTGAAGCATTGCAGCCGTGACTGTTTTGAATCAAGAATTCAGGGTGGGCACAATGAAAACATCATATTGTTTTCAAATAACTGGAAGAAACTGTATTATGGATTTATTTCAGTAATATTTTATTGTTTTTTTCTTTCACTCTTTTTTTCTCTTTAATTCACCAAAAAAAGCCACAAACACAATGGCCACTTGTTATGACCATTCCTATAATTTTGGTAATGAGACTGGGACAAGTATACTGTTGCCATGACTTATGCAGGTCTATCAAGATTCCACACCACTACTAAATAGATCTGGTTTGGCACCCTCTGACTGAAAGTGTTTGAGGGAACAAAAAAGTACAAAATTGTCCAACATACAATTGAAAAGTAATAAAACCTGGAACTTTTGGGCAAAGTTTTGTGTTTAGAAAATTTTAAGATGCAATGCCAACAAGATAAAAATGATCAACAAAGTCTGTGACCTTTATATTTTAAATAACTCCCTCTGACAAGCATAGTATGAGAATGGCTTGAACTCATTCTCGACTTCATTCTCCGTAGCTCAAAATAGTTTTCAATCTATGGATTGTTCTGGCTAAATGGGTATAGAGTTCCAAATTAAAAAAAACATTTTCAGCAATGCGTTCCTTTGTTTGGCAAGAACAAATCACTTTTTAATTATGGTCAATTTTTGAACAAAAATATCAATATATCTATTATATATTGGTTTCAATTTAAGGAGCACAGAAACAACACTTTTTTTCATCAGCAAATCCGCATAGATATGCACTTAAGTAAGATAATCTACATAGTTCTCGCCACATTGAAATTTCATCAGCAATTCAACTATACTTTTACTTTTCTCATATTTTCCTTCTAAAGGTGTTCATGTACATATTGGTACATATCTCTTTCTTTGTCACTCAAACAAGTAATTTGGCCATCCACCTCCACAACAAATGAACCTTTTGTTCCTTCTCAAATGCACTGGTGAGGTTTTTGGATATTCGCGCTTGAGAAAACATGTGTTGGATCGCTTAGGATGGGATAAATGTAAAGTGTAAAATAGATATACCCACATAGCTTAGGAAGTCAATTTATAACAAACGCCATTCAGCAAAATGCTCTACCATGTGTCCGACAAACTGATCACGGCATGCGATTTAAACGCTCACACTCACACTATCAATCAAAGCATCGCTTCTGTGGCTAATGAAAACCGACTGTTTCAACGTAGCACACTTTTTTTATGAGAGGTGAAATGACTTTGTTATTATTATTATTAATTTTTTAGTTTTAATATAAAAATGTAAGTACTTAAATATAGAAAAAATCATTAAAATCTATTTGTATTTTTTTGTTACCGACACATAGATGTGCTAACATAACCTGCACCAATTGGTTGGTTGGAATCCGTGTATAAGACAGGCAGTACATTTTATCTGATTCGGTAATTCGTATACGTGCGTATCAAAGTCGGGACTTGGGTTCAAAAAAGCCTTTCTGTGTGTGAACTTCAAATTTATAGTGCGCACCATGACCTGTCCAGTTTTACCTCAAAAACACAAATATTGTTGATCTTTGTTAATTCTGTCCTGGTGTAAACTACAATCGGGGGAGTTTAGTGTAGATTTTGAGACCTCATCGATGGATGCTCTTTCAGGGTTAGTTTTACACCCAGCTCCTTCCAAAATTCAAGAACTTTTCCAGGGATTCAAGGATCTAAAGGAGCTAATTTCAAGGACATAATGTTGTACGGATTTTCGTATTCCGTACGAAAATGATGCAAGATGGACGGACGTTTTCACAAAAAAAAATAACAGAAACTGGTCGCGGTATGAATACATTGTACCCCCATTCAGAAATTGTAAGATGTTGAATGTGATGTGGTGGACACCGCCACCTGACAGCCCCATTTAAGGAACTGTATGTAGAAACTAAGTCAATATGGATAATTATAAATGAAAAAGACTAAAGGTCAAAATTAAGGATCAAGCTTGAAAACTGAGCCATCTATATAAAACTGCATCATGAGAGGGCTCTTTATATTACCGCTTTCCTGAAAAAATATCCATGGACGGAGTTTCATAATCTGATAGTTTCCCCCCCCCCCTTTAAGGAACTGTCCAGTATGAACACAATCCATAAGGACACTTAAAGTCTAAACTTTTATAGGCTCCTAACGTAAAACTGACTACTAGGTACTTGAATGCATCCAAGAAGATAGAGCTTCTTTAAATACAACAAGCTTTTCCAGAAAAAATGGACATAGCTCCGCCGTCTGAACAAGCCCCATTCAAGGAAACGTTCTGTAATTCCATATGGAGAATTGTAGAATTATTAAACAAGGCGGTTTCTCGACACAAAAGGTAGTGCAGTAGTTCAGAACAAGAAGCACAATTTTAAGATCTCGGGAAGATTGTATGACATTTCACATCCCCTCCTACCACATGGTTAAGTATTTGACCCTCGGATGACCCCACAGTGACTTTGGAATGACCCTTTCCAAAGTGTCACATGAATGTTGACCACACCCCACCGAGTTTCGTCTCCTACCACATGATTAGTTGATTTGACCTTAAATCCCCCCCATGACCTTGAAATGACCTTCAAAAATGTTTGGTACTGAATGTTGAATTGACCACACCCACCAATTTTCAACAACCTCCTACCACGGTTAGTGATTTGACCTTGAAGACCCGCATTACCTTCAATGCCTTCAAAAATTTTGGCCCTGAATGTTGACCACACCCACAAGTTTCATCCTCCTACCACATATTTAAGGATTACCTGGATGACCCCTCCTTAGACCTTCACATGACCTTCAAAGTTTGGGCAACGGAATGTTGATCACACCCAACCAATTTTTCATCCCTTCCAACCACATGTTAAGTGATTTGAACCATGGATGACCTCGGATGACCTTGACATGAACCTTCAAGATTTTTGTTACTGAATGTTGACCAACCCACCCAATTTTCATCCTCCTACCACATGTTTAAAGGTGATGTGACTGATGACCTTGGATGACCTTGAAATGACCGTCAAAATTTTTGGTACTGAATGTTGACCAAACCCCCCAATTTTCATCCTCCTACCTACATGTTAAGTTAGATGACCTCGGATGACCTATGAAATGACCTCAAATTTTTGGTACTTGATGTTGACCACACCACCAATTTTCAATCCGCCTACCACATGTTAATTGATTGACCTTGGATACCTCGGATGACCTGACATGACCTTCAAGATTTTTGTACTGAATGTTACCACACCCACCAATTTTCAATCCTCCTACCACAATTTTAAAGACACTATCAGCGATTTGCTAAATCAGCATATCGAAAATCATCAAAAATCAGATTTTTTGCATGTATGTAACAAGTACAGGTATCCTAACTACCCTGAAAATGATACGACCATAAGCAACCTACTAAGGACATTCTGAGATTTTTAGCATTACTGTCCGAACGTTACACTCTTACTAAACACGTAAGTGAATGGAGAATCGGTAGTCTTTGGAAGCACTGCCGTTTTCTTCTTTCTATCAATTCTACAGCTGCGGCAAAAGGTAACTTATGAGAATTCTAGACTTATATCCTTTCCTTTGAAGCTATTCCTAGCCAAATTTTCAACATTTCAAATCACTGATAGTGTTTTAGTGATTTGACCTTGTATGACCTCGGTGACTTGAAATGACCTTCAAAATTTTTGGTACGAATTTTACCACACCCACCAATTTTTCATCCTCCTACCACCTGTTTAATTGATTTGACCTTGGATGACCTCGATGACCTTGAAATGACCTTCAAAATTTTCCGGCACTGAATGGTTGACCACACCCACCAATAGTGATGAGCCGCCTCAAAAGTAGCCTATTGGTATCACCTGGGGGGCACAGAGGCACTGGTACCAGAGGTTCCTAACACTATGACGTACACAAAATTATGATGGACATTCTGTAGGGGTAAGCGTGAAGCCGATCTAGGGGCTCCAAGAGATTATACATTGGTCAAAATTGAAAATGTGGTCCAATGTTGTTAAATTACATCAAATTGTTCCGTATGATCACAAGGATAAAAATGTATAGTTTGTGCTATCTCCGCCTTAGCACCTTATGGATTTATAAGCTGAAAACCGTTATTATAGGTCCAACAGGTTAAATTTAGCTTCTACAAAGGGGTCAAAATTATTAAAACGCTTCAATTTCAATGGAAATTGTCCTAATATTTTGTAATGGTAATTACAAGTCCAATAAGGTATAGTTTGGACAATTGCACAATGTATAGTTACCAAGTTACACCCAACAACCCTATACCCCTACGAGGTTAGGGTAGTACTGAGGTGCGTAACTTGTTTATTTCACATTTCAGATGGTCGAAACTATTTCCTTATTTTAATTGTGAGAACATTACAAACAATATTGAGACCATTTCCACGAAGATTAACGCAATCTTTAGTATGTGACTCCTGTAGAAGCTAAATTTAACCTTTGACCTATAAGAACGGTTTTCATCTATAACTCCATAGGGTAAGTCAGAGAAGCCAAACTCTACATTTTTTTTACTCTTTGATCATACCGAACAATTTGTATGCAGATTTTAACTACTTAAGTTCTCCATGTAGACAAGGATGTATATATTTATTAATCTTTCCCTGGAGATGGCCTCGCACATTAGTGTTGAAAAAACCCCATGTGCGCTTGGCCCGTATTCGAACCGGCTACCTTCGTATTACATCAACGACGCTCTAACCGACTGAGCTCAACAAGCAGGTTGGGTAGAAGAGCGTAGAATCATCTGTAGTGTTAGTTCAAAAGGTGTCCTCGCTTTCCTAGCGGATAGCATCAGAACTGTATATTTAACCTTACAATTATAATTTTTTTTGAGATTTAAAACTACTTAGTTCTCTCCAGTAGACAAGGGATGTCTAGATTTATTAATCTATTCCCTGGAGATGGCCATCGCACATAAGTGTTGAAAAAACCCCATGTGCGCTTGCCGGATTCGAAACCCGGCGACCTTCGTATTACAATGCACGACGCTCTACTAGACCGACTGAGCTAATCAGCAGGGTTGGTAGAAGGGCGGTAGATATCATCTGTAGGTGTAGGTTCAAAAAAAAAACTTTTGAACCTTTACAAACAAAAACAACCCTTACAGAAATGATATCTATCGCTCTACTACCACCGCTTGATAGCTCAGTCGGTTAAGCGTCGTGGCATGTATACGACGGTCGCCGGTTCGAACCTGCCAAGAGCAACATGGGGTTTTTTTCAACACTATCGTGCGCTGGCCATCTCCAGGGAAGATTAAATCAATCAGAACAATTTGGTAGGCAATTCAACAACATTGGACCACTTTTCATTTTGACCCCTGTAAATCTCTTGCATCCCCTATCTCTCCTTAAGCTAACCTAACCCCTACATAATGGCCATCATACATTTGCGTGTATGAAAATCCATAGTATTAGTAGCAAAAACCTGTATAAATAGCCTCTTTGCCCCCCCAGTGATACCGACCAACTGCCTGCGCCCCACTACATGTATTCATCATCCTAAAACTAAAAACCCACAACAGATAAGGTTGATAGCAATTGAACTCCATTTTTGCCTATTTTTGACCCCCTTGACCTTTGACCATGCCACATGACCCTCCTCCTCTCCTCCCGACTCATCCGCAGCCTACTTGAGTGACAACTATGGCATGGTGCGAAGATGGACACCCATACTTGCCCCAACAAAAGATCTCGTGTTGACAACGTTTATTCTAGCGATTTAGCCCTATTTTTTGCCCTAATTTGACCATATTTTTGACCACTTTGACCTTTGACCCATGCCCACATACCCCACTTTGTATCCCCCAGCCTCACCACCTCTGAGATTACTCTATGTTGCGAAGATGGACTTCCACCTTGCTTAGTTCCACAGATACGTGAGGGACGCGCACACACCACACACGCACGCACGGACTGCTAGCATTTCTATAGTCCCCCCTTTCGCCAACAAAATTGCGGGGGACCAAAAAGAACTAAAAGGTCAAATTAAAGGATCATAGCTTGAAAACTGATCCATCATATACAACTGCATCCCATTAGCGAGCTCTTTAAGTTACTGCTTTCCTGAAAAAATATCCATTGACGGAGTTCCCTATCTGATGTTCCCCCCCTTTTAGGAAGTGTCAGTATGAACACAATCCATAAGGAAAAATATTGTTTAGCTTTGTATACATTAAAAATGAACTTAAAGTTCAAACTTTAAAGGCCTGTATCTCAGTTCATCAAAAAACAAATAAAAAAGTAAAAAACACCAAAAAACACTTTTTAAAAAAAAAACTTTTCTAGAAAAAATGGACAGAGCTTTTCGCCATCTGACAGCCCCATTCAAGAAACTGGTTCATTAGGACTAAGTGCCATATGGAGAATTATATGAAAATAAGAAAGGGGCGAAATTTTTAAAAAGGATCATAGCTTGAAACTGAGCCATCTATATACAATATGCGGATTTTGGGTTTCCTACCGGAATCATTTTGTTCCGAAATTCTTATGCATGGTGGATAGGAATGCACCCACGTGTAGGAGTAGATAAAATAATAGCGCATATAGATTCTATGGTGTTTTGTGTCAGTAGCGGTTAATTTTTCTGTTCAAAACCCATGTGCAAAAACCGCTTGCTGTACATAAATTTTAACGCAGTAACTAGTACTCTTTTGATATGCCTTGTATTTTTTTTGCGCCACAAAATGTGCGCGTAGTTTAAAGGAGGCCACTAAACCGCTAGCGTGCATGGCGGATGCTATCGAGCTCGTTTAAACATACAGCTTTTTTTCAAAAAAAATGGACAGAGCCTCTCGCCGTCACAGCCCCCAATTCAAGGAACTGTCATAGGAACTAATCCATATGGAGTATTTTTTTAATAAGTGCATGAAAAAATTAATTAAACTTTTGAAAGGTTTTTTACCTTGAAAACAAAACCACTATAACAATACATTGTTTGTAGGTCTACCCCTTTGCCCCTCTGCAGTTGAATAGTAAACTAAAATACCTTCAGAAGACATTTAGCATACAGCAGTTAAATGGTTAAATCAAAATATTAATGTGGGTAAGGTAAACCTTCCGAAATTCGGGAGAAAAACGATGTCGGAAACCATTTAAACAGACTTTATAAATTGAAAATATTTCAAAATCTATGTTCTTTTATTTGTTTTGAAAAGATATTGCCTTCTTTCCTTAACTTTATTTTTCTGTATTTACTTATTTTATTACTTTATATACACTTTATTTTTATTTTAGTGATGCGACCATTTTCCATATTTTTTTTCCGGAAAACGTCCATATTTCGCTTCATTTTCCGTACGGAATACGAAAAATCCGTACTAGTAGGCATGTGCAAGCAATTAGTTTCACTTTTAAAGAGAACATTAACTTCTCTTAATACACCGACTACGACAAAAACAAACCCAAAATGTGCGTGATCTTTTGCATTTATGACACGTTCAGTAATGTTACAGCCTGTAATAGCAGCATAAGGGTTAAATAAATATATTCTTAAATCTCCATTGCCGTTGATGTCGCAAATGGATTATAAAATTCATACTTTTTGGTTTGCCATGATATTCATTTTAATCAAAAATCATTTACACAGTGACTGCAATTTGCAAGGACTTTCAAGGACCATTTGTGAATTTCCAGGATTTTCAAGGTCTGGAAAAAGGATTTTGAAATTCCAGGACTTTCAAGGACCTTCAAGGACCGTACGAGCCCTGCTATTTGCTGAAGACAGTATAACAGATTTCATCAAATACTTCATTTTTTCACTATTTGGTGTTTTGGTTCGTACATTAAAGTAGTTATGTGGAATTGCACATACTAAGCTAAAAAATGCATTTCCATTTTTTTTTTTAATTCTCTCGCATTATCCCTGCTTATCCCTTTAAAGGTGCAACGAGAGATTTCAAGTCTTCCATATTTTCTGTGATATGTAGTAATTTTATATAGATTAGATGCTCAATAGATTCCCTACCTTTTATTTGGTTACAGAAATAAACTTATAATGAAAATAAAAGGTGATTTGTACATGCTTATATTTCAATAGAAAACAGGCTGAATTTCGTATTTGCTCCTATACGAAATTAGAAATTTCACAATTTTTATGCCAAAGAAACAGTTCTCGGCTTAATCCTTACACATGGGGATATTTTTTGATATAAAGCTTTACACCAGTGCAAACACAATCAGAATTTTCACATTTTTTTCCGGGACACCTGTTTTTGAAATCTCTCGTTGCACACCGTTAAGGAAAAATGGTGAGAAAGGAACAATCACTCTATTCCGGTTCTGTGATGCTGTAATGCAGTGCCAGAGTTCATCTTGACATTTTCTTAAGACATTGATTTCACTATAATAGTACAAGGATAAAAAGAGCAAGAAACTAGTAAGCACAGGTCCTTAGGGATGCGATATTTCTTGAGCAGGGATTTCCTTGCATCATTCACGTTGACTGACACAGGTAGGCCTAATAATGGCAGCACGGCGGTAATTAAATATCAAAATTATGATCTTGGCATGGGAAAGTGATTAATGCTCCAAAATCAACTTGTGACATACAAAACCCTCAGTTCAAATACTAGAACAAGGTCGGGAGATTAACCCATATTCTAAACTTGCCGTAATTATGACGATGACAGCTGTCCGTAAAGGAAACTCAAATTCACTTTTAACTAATCTTTGGAAGCGAGCCATTTTTAGAAAACACATATTATGTGGTGTCGTTTCGCGGTGATTAACATCATGACAATGTTCTTGCTGGCCTAAACGATGCTACGTAATTTGTGAACATGGGCAGTATGCAGTAATAACATATTTTTGTTATCAGTGATTCATCTCACCTCCTCCTCATCTGCCAAAACATTCGACCAATCAGAAGCGGCCATTCGCTATGATTGGCACTTTGATCATTGTTCACTCATTAAGCCCTAAAGCGCCTCTATTAAGTGCTTAACCAATATAGTGATAGTCTCACAATTTCAGTCCCATAATGTAGAACAAGAAAACTAATTTTACGAAATATGACTGAAACTGGTTTTAAAGAAGGATGAAAAAGTACAAACTAAACAACTGCTTTCTCTGTGATTAACTTGAGGCTAGACACTATTTTTGGTACACTAAATCTTGCCTACAGTGTAACATGACATCACCTCTATTTTGTATGGATATCATGCTTAATGCATTGTCTTTGTGCTTTCTTGTCAATGGTGGGTCCTTCATTGGAAATATTTATTTCAAAGGGCATTTTGCAGGGTTGTCACTACGCCGGGCGGCACCGGGCGGCAGCAACCGGCACTCAGCCAAATTAACTGGCACTCAAAGGAATTATAGGCCTTGCCGCCCGGCACTAAAATGTCAAATTGACCTTAAAACAGCTATAAAATGCTACAATTGCAACTTGATTCAGTATTTTGAAGCAAATTTTGTCAAATTTACCCGGCACTAAATTTTGGCTGGTGACAACCCTGGCACTTTGTGACTCTTGTCACTCAACTTTTTTGTGAGTAGTGTACTCAGATGCTAGTTTAAACAAATCCCATAATGCATTGCAATATACCCTATACTTTACTGTACTATAACATTGGTACTTACACTCTGAGCTCAAGTTCGAGGGTGACGTCACTGCCCAAGAAACGCATGTGCTGACCTCAGAATTGCAGCATTTACGCACACAGATAAAGGCGGCACAATTGAAACGCTAAAGCAAATGCAGAGTCGCGTCATCCTTGAACTTGAGAACGAACAGAGTATAGGGATAAAGAGTGATAAAAAGAATGCCAAGAACCACAAGATCATGTGAAAAAAATTCCTTGAAAGTCCATGGCCTGATCGCTTATAGCCTTGTGCCCAGGACCTTAGATTTTACCGGAAGTGGTCAAAATATAGGTGTCTAAGAAAACAACTATTTTTTTTTTCTCATTAACCCAGTGAAAGATTATTGTATTATGATTATTGGTGTGGATGATATCTCCAAATACCCAACCCAATGCTGAACCCTTTCCTTCATATCCTTTCAAGCTCTATTCCATCTGAGTAGGGTAGTGGAACCCTTGTTCGGAACAAGTCTCTTTAAGCTGTCCACTGCATCCATTATCATCTCCAGTCATCTTGACTTTGTCTTGCCATTGGATATAGATGAGCCTGGACAAGAGAGTGAGGTCGAAGCTGTGCAACTTTCCCTCACTGTAAACCAACCCATGCACAAGTCATGACATCACAATTCTTTTTGAGGTTTTTTGTCCTTTTCTTGTCATGGTCATCTTCATCACTGATGGATGAACACGACACGATGACGTCTCTCATATTGAAATATCGGCATGGAACTCCACAGATGGGTGTATTGGGGGTCATGGTCATTTAATCCAGATGAAAACTTTGTACAATTGGTTCATCCCACTTTAAGAACTAACATTTCTGTTCTAAAAAGAGCACAATACTTGGTTTGTGTGTGTTGGAAATAGGGCTGTGTGTGGAATCACATGATCTTAACAAGGTGCAATTCACAAACTGTGGTGCATTGTGGGATTAGATTAATACATCCTCTGGTGCTTACTCAACTGCAATGAAAGTTGAACCAAGGATGAAATACACAATTATAAGCAAGATTTGATTGCCCTACTAAAGAGAAGTACACTAACAAAGCCACTGATTTCAGCTGTTTGACCCCATGTAAATTGCCGGTTTTATTCTTGGAACGATTTTAACAACTGATATAACTAGGAACATGCAAGAGCTATCACCCATGTAAAAATAAGAAAAATCTGTTGCAGGAATAGGCCTAAAGACCATGATTTGTATATTACAGCACCCTCTATATGCCCATTCTCCATCAAAATCTGTGTAGAACTATATTATTTTTCATGAAAATCATATAATTGGGTGTTTCCGTAAATTAGGGTGCCAGCAGACTTTGGTGTCCCGTTTACTATGTGACATTTTGTTTATTTAAATTTAACAACGAAGATATGTATTCAAACTTATAAATTCCATTTTAAATTACAGCATTTGCATCTAATTTTTGGATTATATAATATGAAACATTGAATTCATTAACTTTTAATTTTATATATAAATTAATGGTCATTTCCCATGTAAATGGGACACCAAGCCTGTGACATGAAATAAAAAAGCCTAAACATTGTGTTCTTGGTTTTAATGTGCATCAAAACCTTGAAAATATATGGTATATTGTTCTGATTTATTATAAAGCAAAGACATAAAAGCTTTCATAACATAATAAATCTGACTGTTTTGGTAATTAGCCGATCATGTTATAATCAATGCAAGTCATTGATTCCCCTTGCAAACAAAACCCAAAATTTTGGTGTCCCGCTTTTCATGTTTACTATGGGAACCAATGGTTTGTTCTGAGAAACTGAAAGTTGACATGCTAAAGTGCATTGCAATTGCTTGCATACGTAATCCATGCTATATCGTGCAAAGTTTTTAAAGACAGTGTATCTAAAACCTTTTAAATTTTGAATATCTTGTGGTGATCTGTGGTTCCCTGTGTAAACGGGACACCAAATGGTGTCCCGCTACACGTGTGCCTGAAAAACATTGTTTTATATGCAGGCATGACCATTTGTACTATTAATCTTATTGTGCCCCCTCAAATAACCAAAATGCACATATAAAACTATACACATATCACATAGTAATGAAATTATCAGAAAATTGGTTTGGTGTCCCATTTACACGGGGAACTGGAATGCAGTTTTATTGCAACATTTTTAAGTTTTTTAAAGTACTTTTGACTAATTTGATTGTTATTTAAACTAGGAATGGTGTTATCAAATATTTGTTCAAGAAATTATTGAGATCCTCCTTAAATTTTTGTTATCCTTTTTTCTCTCAAAATGTCACAAGTTGGCCCCCTAATTTACGGAAACACCAGTTTGCCTGCAATGAAATCTCACAAAATTTACACAGAATGTAGATAAAGGAATTAATAATCCAAATCATTTGTCAAAACTGTGTCAGCATTGACACTTTTTGTTCTGGTTTTGTCATAATAAATGAGACTTTCAATGAACAGCTATGACTTGTCCCCACTTAATTCTTTTAAATCCTACTATCTAGGTTCATCACAACTTACCTTAGCTGTGGCTCATAGCCATCATTGGTGTAGTTCCAACATATCAGACCTATGACATCTATCACACGGGCTGTCCCCATCACATGCAACTCCATGGGAAATTCCCTCGCGTCTCCCTCGCACATGTCCAGATAGATGTCTATCTTCTTAATGTTACTGGCACTGCCGATGTGTGCCTGTCGGTAATAAAGTAGACATGGAAACACATTAAAGCATTTTTTTACAAGTGGTAACAAATTTACAAACATATGTGCTGTCTCCTTCGCAGTTTGTGAATAGGGACAAAGGTCAAATGAGGTCACCAAGGTCACATAAGGTCACCAACACATGGGACACTACCCAAGGACCAATGTATCCAAATGTCATCAAAATTGATCAACAACTTGAAAACACCAAGCAATTTGATAATTCGGACCATTTTGTGCCATGACCTCTAGATGACCTCTGACCCCACTCATGATAGAGATAACTGTGGGACACTACCCAAGGACCATTACAAGCAAGTGCAATGAAAATGTGTAGATGTATGTGGAAACAGTGGTCAATTATGTTTAGGGTTAACATTTGGGTTAACATATTTAACACCTAGACAGACATACACACACCCAAAGCAATCCCTAATGACCTGCATGCCCTCTTGCAGGTGACACAATATTCTTATTCAGTGGGCGTGGTTTATCTTGACAGCGAGAAATTTGATTGGATTAGGTCAAAGCTCCACCCATCCATTACTGGGTAATAGATGGATAGTGCGTGCAGCAATTACGCGGTGTAGTCGAATATGACACGCGCAAGCGGTGCGTTTATACTGCGTCATGCATTTCGCGTTGGTATGCAAATGCAATTTACGCAGCATGACGATCACCGCGCGATGACTTTGGTTCCTTGGATTGAAACATTTGTTTTCAAGAGGGGTGCAATTATTTAAATGAATAAAAACGAATGTTAGAATATTGTTGACAAATGTCGATAAAAAGCAAAAATTACAATTCTAAAATAAGAATGAGAATAAAAGATGAGATTTTTTTGTTTTGGCAATCTTAGTTGTGGTGGATACCGGTGGATGCCTATCCATTATGACACCATCTAAGACAGCCAAAACAAAAAAATCTCATCTTTTATTCTCTAAAAAGTTGAATGATATTGGTTATCTTAATTGAATTGCAAACATAGACCCACTTCAAATAGCAAAAGGATTTTGAACTGTCATTTGGAAATGAGAAATTTTTCAAATATTGTCAGCAACTTTATATGTGACTCATAAACTAACAATTTTCTTTTTTGACACACCTTAAGGTCTATAAATAATGCAAACTACATTTTTTTTTACAATTTTACAAGTAGGAAACCCATTTTAGCCATTTAATCACCTTTATAAAACAGACGCATAAATCAAGCATGCCATTAAGCAGACAATGTACATGAGAATTCATGGAAATCCAACTGATGTAATTTCCTGAGAAGATTTTTATGAGTTTTGACTATCAAAAACACAAAGTAAATAGGATTCATTGTTTAGTCAATGCCTTTGTCTAGGCTATATGTCTGTCCAGTGTTGAAAGTAGTCCTCCCTATTCCTGTTCTATATTTCCTGACCACTGCCTGTCCTGTCCAGGACATTGTGTCCCTATAAGATTGTCTTTTTGTCCACTTCTTGTGCTCTTCCTGTTAATGGCTGTCGGTCAATCAGCCTATTTTGTCCATCCGTTGTATTTCTTTGCACCACATGCCCAGCTCATCCCTAAAGAGTGTTCCAAAATAAATGCAATCCTCGCAGTTGGTGTTATAATTTCAAAATTACTGAGAATTTATCAAATTTGATAACATATTCTGAATGATGAATTAGTTTCGCATATCCTGTCCAATTTATGTCTGATACGGTTGACTAGTTTTGAAAACAAAGGCTATTATGTAACCCGCTGTCAAATTACCCTATTCCAAGTTTGCCTTAGATCGTTAGAGCAGGTTCACCTTGAAAAGTTGAATAAAATGTCTTTCAACTACAAAAATCTCCTGGTACTAATCCTGCCTTTTGTTTTTAAAAATAAATTATTTTATCATATGTTTTTGATCCAATATTTTCCAACACTTGGATCCATACAAACATTATAACGAACATATCAGGGCAAAACAATCTTTACCCATTTCTGACAATTGGAACCAAAAAACCACAATCTATCACCACAAAACCCCTGTATATACATGCCCATTCTTTAGTGATGCATACTTTAACCATATAGGGTAGAAAATAAGGTTCGCCCAGTCCTATGCATGCCATGTATAAAATTGTTCTGCTACACTGGTAGAATGGTACAATGCATATTTACCTCTGGGCCCAATAACTTGGATAAATACAGCCACACTTAGGACCCAAGGGCCTAAAGTTGAGGAGTGGAGGGTCGCGAATTATAATGAGATGATCTCATCATACCGTGTTGCCTCACAGAGTGAAAAAGGAATTTCATTTTCTTCCATTTGACTTGCATTTGGTGATACAAAATGGAATTTGTGATTATCAGACCACCCTCTCTTTAACTTACTTCACTATTTTCTCCTTCGGGGGTATACATGCCAACCTAACAAACCGCACATCAAATCAATGGCATCAACTTCCGGGTCTTAGTCTGTCTGTTTCCAAGACTTAAACGGTAGGAGGGCGCTATTACACATATCAGAACCGGTTCACACAGACTTGACTAAAGACTAGGCCTGGGTCACATTTTTTAAAATCTAAATACCTTTATTTGGAAATTAACCTTTTTGCAGTGTGGTTAAGTCCATCTACCCCCGCGGATTTTAAGTCAGTAATTGTTTCCTTAATTTAAGCATGATCTAATAAAGAATCTTTTGAACAAAGGTTTAAAGATGATTTTTTTTAATGTCACTGGACCGCGGCTGCCATAGTAATTGCACGTACAGTTCCCCACTTACCGTTTGAAATCCCCAATTGCCCATCGAGCAGATCGTGTCCTACCCCCCTGAATATTTTCTAAGCACTTAGCTGTATGCAACCCTCATCAGCCTTTTACCAGCCCAAGGAGCCCTAGCTGAAGTGTCAATTGCCCGACATCTCGATAACCATTTTCCCAAGAAACCTGTCCATTACTATGGGCCCAATTTGAGGCCAAAATTTTAAACTGAATAACCACTTTGCCCACAACTCTTTGCTTTCATCAATTGTTAGTGCTTTTTTTTTAATACATCAAGTACTTTGATTTTACGCCAATTTTCAGATTAATAGGTTTTGAATAAAATGAGGCCATTTCTATACAATTTCTTAATGTGAGAGGGACCATTGATTTATAAACCAGAGTGCCATTTATTCTACCTATATTTTTGGCATGTAAGGCTTCTGTACGAGTTCCCCTCCCTGGGACTATAATGGTTCATGTCCTTCACTTACTCTTTACATCAAAGTTCACTATTTATATTACTGCCAGGATTTAGAAAGTAATGCTTTATTTCTGGCAATTCTGTCATAACCTTGCACAAACACTTACCCTGAATCTGACTCTGACCCCGATCACAAGACTGGGACCTATTCTTCTGTGATTCCACCTTGACCCCAAGTCGCCTCGGACCTGAGTTTGTGACTCCACCCCGTTCAGACTCTGGACCCCTGATTCTGACTCTGACCCTGATCTAACTCTGACCCTGATTCTAACTCTGACCTGATTCCTAACATCTGACCCTGATTTCTAACTCTGACCCCTGATCTAACTCTGACCCTGAATTCTAACTCTGACCCGGATCTAACTCTGACCCTGATTCTAACTCTGGACCCTGAGTCTAAACCTGCACCCTGATTCTACCGGACCCGGATTCTAACTCTGACCCCTGATTCTAACTCTGACCCAAATCCGACCTCAACCATCACCCTCACACCTGCACTAACCTTGACACCATCTTAACACTTAGTCTAATCAGTGACGTTTAACTCTAAGAGTAGTGAACTGGGTATTCCACAAAGTAGTGCACATTTCTTACCAATCTAGATAAGGTCTTTCAAAATGCAGCTGCTCGTGTTGTTCTTAAAGAATTTAACACAATTGACACAATGTACCACCACTTGAATTTTGGGTGAAGGGGAAAGGGAAATGGACATACCAACCTTTTGACATTCACCTGAATGAGAATCTCCACTCTCTAATGTTAAACGAGTGAAAATTTCACTCCCCAAAAGAGTGAAACGGTTGTAAAACCACTCCAAATGAGTGCTTTGTACTTTAAAAGAAGTGATTCCATCACAAAAGAGTGGCACAACATCACTCACCAAAAAGAACATTGGATTTCCACCTTATTTCGTGTTGTCCCTCGTTTCACTTCCTCAAAGGTGGTTGTCCTTTGCCATCCCCTCTTTTTGGGGGTGGTTTTTACTCTTTTTGAGTGGAATTCACTCTTTTGAGTACATCACATCATTTTGGAGTGGTTTAAGAGTTTCACTCTTTTGGGAGTGAAGTTCAATTTCACTCATTTAACATTTAGAGAGTATGTTTACTACTTGTCCTTATGGATATATCCTGCACTTGTTATAAAAGCACATCTCAATTGTCATGCAATTTGCAGAATTATTAAGAGGAACAACGGGACAACTAAGCAAATTTTGAGAACATTGGGAGGCACAACCCATTTGTACTGAGTAGTTTGCTTGGAGCAAGACTCCACTCTTTCTCTGATACTTGCAGAAAGCTGACCTCTATTTTGCAGACCTCTAAGATTTGCAAAAATTTGATAAGTTCTCTTCAACAAATTCCCTGTCCAACCCCATGACATTCAATGGAAATTCAGACCATTACATAATCTAAATTTTCATTTGTATTAACATTCTTTTAATTCTTCATTATTCATCCATTTGAATTAAAGTGTTCTCTCTAGTTTAAGAGCCTACACTTGAAATTATTCAAAATGTGTTGTGTAATAAGTGAGGTAGAGTCTGCAATGGTTTAGTTTAAAGTCATATTCAGTGGTAGAAGACCTCTGATGTGCCCCTAATTCCACAGAAAGACCACAAAGCAACCTATTTGAAAAATCCCCACATTGATTGCCACCTTCCAGTTTATGTTCTGAGTGAAAACAATTTTTAAACAATACTTTGTATATTTCAGTTTCCCCCACAGGCCACTCTGTTAATTGTCCCAGATTTGGACAATTGAAACTAAAATCACTCCATTTTCATATCAAAAAATATACTGGCTTATTCCTGTGAGTTGTTTGTCGATTAGGCAGTGGACGAAGAACATTAACAAATCTAACCTTGTGCCACCTTCTTACCCATTTCCCCCAATTTCTGAATGTATCTTTGGAGCTTGATTTTGGTGCAAAGGTGCCCTGGTTTCAAATCTCTCATTAGGACTAACTTGAACGAAATTTAGCCAGGTACTCATTTCTGGATGTACTTGTGTAACGCTTTGATTAAATCCAAACTTTGCTCTTCTCTCTCTCTCCATGGTGGCTTCACAGGCAAAACTAACTTAAAGCACCTTGTTTCCCTTCACAAGAGATTTTAAGCTGTCAGTCCCATGTTCATGGAGTCTACCTGTATTCTCGAGTTAATTATACAAACTCCTGCCTGTACATACTATCATGGTCAGTTTTGGTGCGTGACTTACTGTCCCAAATCCATGTTGGCACTGGGCAACAAGGGAGCCGTAATGACTGAACACTGAATGATCTACCAAGACTGAATCAGACGAGTAACCGCTGCTGCAGTCTAATCGTCATTCGATCTCACCTACCACAGGAATCCTATACATTTTGATTGTATCTACCACACTAACATACCATATTATTAAACCAAATACTTCATATAACCACCGGTTGCACTCTCATAGAATATTAACCACCACTTTCAAGCTTTTTATTTTCTTCTTTTTTCATCTTTCTCCCCTTAATGGAGTGAATTTCAGCCGTCATTACCACCACGGTCCCCTGTTGGTCATTCATACACTGTTTGAATAAAGTACGCCAAGTCCGCCCTGAATTATTAAATCGGCATTAACTGCCTGGGTTTCATGGAATACAGTAACAAACCCCTGAAGCATAACCCGTGCAATTGTTAAAGCACCTCTAAGGAAAGTTCCCTACTTGTATTTAGTTCCTTCCAAGCTAATATTTTACATGCATGTATACAATACAATGTACACAACGGCAGGCTGGGGGGTCGGCGGTACCTTCTTAGAAAACCGCTTTTCATACTCGTCACATCCTTGACATTGCCAGAATATACTTATTCTTAGTTGTAAAGCGATATATATTTTCTCAATCACTATAGCGTTACTTTTGTTGAAATCATCACATCCAATTGGATAGTTTTTCTAATTCGGGGTGTTTTTTCCTTCGGTAGCAGATTGAAGTTTTTAAATCTAAAAGATGCTAAACCTGTGGCGAGCATGGAATGGTTATCACTATGTTCACACTAGCATTGCAGGAGCTGAGTTACATGAAACTTTGACAAACACTTCTCATAATAATTGTCACAACCCCACGACAGGGGACACATAATTGTAAATCCAGGGCTATGTAAACGCATGTCACAGATTACGGAATATAGTTAAAAGAGCATACCTGGCCCGAATTTTGGTTGTGGTAATATAACAATAATTGCATGAATAATTCCTGGTTATGATTTTTTTGGTGAGCGTGAATTGTCAAACAATCAAATGTGATGGTTTTCCACAGAGCAAAGTATCTTTTTTTTTTTTTATCAAAAAAACATATTGTGTGTAAAAAGCTTAAAGCTGCACATTTATTCATCAGGATTTGGTAACTCGTATACTTCACATAGGTAAGAATGACTTGTGTTTGATGATGGTGAAGACAAGGTCAAAAATACTTCACGGACAATGATGTCCACGACGATTAGGTTATGTGACGACTGACAATGATGAGATAACAATGAGATGATGATGATTGATGATGATTTATATTGATTGATTATGGCTGATGAATGATGACGAGACAACGACGGGGATGATGACGACGACGGGGATGAAAATGATGATGACGACGCCGGGGGATGATGATGATGCTCAAAGATGACACAGTTGTATCATGCCGCAACTGACGTATAGGTAGGGCTTCATATAGTGCGACCACTACTGTCAAGGCCCACCCAACATGGTTATCCTAATTCTAAAAGTACATGCAAGTTAGAAACTTACAAATCCCTGTGCGGGGACAGAGAATGGAATTGGACAAGGTCAAGGGTCCTGACCCCTCACCCAATCGGGCTGCACCACACATGAATCCTTGGGTCAGTGGTTTCTTCTGATCAAGTTTAGCTGCAATTGCACAAGTGTTTGTCCAGGAGATACAAAAACAGTCAACCTAACCCCACCTAAACCCAATGGACACCAACACACAAAAGGAATCTGCTTTTGCAAAAATCCTTGCTTTTAAGCCGGGGGATAAAACTATACAAATGAACACCAACCATACTTTGCTATTTCGTTAACTAGAATTTCGTCGCGGTTCTCGTCTTTCGTCGCTAGCTATAACTTCAAAAGATATATAAGCCTGTGGGCTCCCCCGTGACCTTTGACCCTGCCTGGTGACCTTTGATATCATCAACACATGAGTAGTATCGATGTGCACCTATACAAACGTTTTGCCTTCAATTGAACTTCAAGTTTTCCAATTTAGATTAATTTTACATTTTATTAGCCCATTTTTCAACTTGACAATCACATGACCTTTGACCTTTCAACATGACCTTGACCTCATCAACATTGAGGGATTCCCGTTGTGCACCTTAGACGTTTGGTTCCATGAAGTTAACTTTTCCAATTGATGTCAAATTTAAAAAAAAACTTACATTTTGACACACACTACACACAAACAAAACATACATACACCCTACCACTCCATATACCTATTGCTAAGTGGTCCTTCCAGCTATAGCTGCTGCCCACAACAAGTTAATTTTCCTCTTTTAAACCCCATTACTTTTGAAAATTTAGAGTCCCACCTGAAGTTAAAATTATTCATAACTTAACATTTCAGATCAATACACGAGTAGCTATATTAAAGTCATACTATGGCAAATTTCGTCTTAACTTGTGTTATAAAACAGCTGAATGTTGAAAGCAGCTGGCCCACTATTTTTCCCAACCCTGTTATGCATGTTCCACATTTAAGGCCTAATGTTGCTGATTTCCTAATTAATCCACATGCATGGGTCACCCTTCTCATAACTACATTGGCTCTAAGCAGGGGTCACAACAACTTTTCACATTTCCTCATTTCCCTAATTTACAATGAATATTTTTCGAAAACCAAAATGTTCAGTAATTTGAGAAAATTGGCTACCATTTCCTAATTATGCAAACAATGGGTCTCCTTTTGTCAGAAGTCCTTGTTAGCTCTCCTCACACCAATCAAAGTGCATTCCTTTATACCACCTTTTTTCAAGATGACGTCAAGACCTCTGGAGAGTGGTATCTAGATGAAATACCAACTGAGCAAGCAAACGAATACTGCCTTGCCTCAACTTGGCATAATCTAGAACGTATTACTGGCTACAGCTGGGAATTCCTCTATCTGCTGAGAGAGAACCGATCTCCGATTGGATCGGGCATGGTCTTGCGAAGCAACACTTTCTTTCTGAACAAGTCATCCAGTTTTCCTCCTCGTTATGCAGAACTAAACAACAGACTTTTAATTACTAGAATGAAACAAGCTACAGAAAACTGGTTAATCAAAAGCTGCTTATTCATATCTCCTCTCTTGTTGGAAATTTTAAGCTACACAGTCACAGCTGTTTGAACTGTCCGGGTGTCGTCTGCTTCGCGGTTTTTGGAATGGGCCAAGGTCACTGAGGTCACCAAGGTCACATGAGGTCACCAACATGTCACCCACCCCACCCCTCCCCCCCTTTTCCACCAAGTTACATCATCGTAGCCCTTGCGGAACTCCATAAGGCATGCAATTATTTCAAGGTTAACATTTGTGACCACAGACAGACACACACCATCCACAAACACACACACATCAACCCGACATATGACCAAGTAATCCCTGGTCCTCTTCATGTCTTTGCAATGACACAAAATATGGTACATGAGAATCTTCATGGTACTAGTAATCATTATTATGGCCGATATGCTAGAAACTTTTTTAAATTGTACAACCGCAGAAGCTATCCTAAAAATACTTTAAAACCCAAATCCACAACTTGAATACCACCAATCGAAGTTGTCCACGACACCCACCAAAAACAAACAACTTCAAAAATCTAATGAAAACACTTTATGAGTTGATGATCTTTCATCTGATCCATAAATTTGTCTAAGATGAAGGTGTAGTTTTTTCCCCCCACAAAATAATAACTAAGATAGCTTTTGGTGTTACAAAAAAAAATCATACAATTATTGACAAGCACTAACATTACGTTTAACAAAGCAAAACCTAAATTTGCATTGGTAGAACTCAGTGTATGTAAGTAAATCCAAGTTTTTAAATTTTGGTTGTGTCCCCTAAAACAAAACCGGGGGTGGCCGGATTCACCCTCACACTAGCAACAATCGCCCTCACTCGCCAATCCTTCCACTTTCCCTGCTTCAATGCATCATCCCCATCATCAACCCTCCTACTCTCCTCCTTCACTTCTTCAAAGAGATAAAATTATTTCTTCAATAGATTTTAACACAAGGTGTTTGACATCCCATGATGGCATTGCAATGTGCCTATACTGTCTTAAACTGTACAAAACACTTGACAGTCGTACTTTTAAGATAAAAAGTGTTTCAAGAAGTTCAGGTGTTGGCATTATATTTGGTTTCTTCTAAGGAGTAACGCGCACGCCGATTTAATAAACTCGGAGATGAGCAATTGTGCATTCGTTTGCGATTTAGCGTCGCAAAAATTCATGAGCGAATTTCCCACCTTCTTCTGCCTTTACGCGAATTTGTAAAGTGTTTGCAAATTCGCGTAGAACTTTGATGTTTGCTAGGACTAGTCTAAAAACGCGCCTGATTAATTACGTCTCACCTTTCAGTTTCATCACGCACCATTTTTTTTTGTTTTCTTGCTAGACATATAGGCCGTAAAATAAATAACGCGAGACACATCATCTCTAGTGAAGCCGGAAATTTTCCCTCTAAAAATGTTCCCCTTTTTTTTTTTTCTTTTCGACGATTTTCAGGGAAAGCTAATCCGGTGACACCATTTTTTTTTTTTATTTCGGGATTTTTAAGAATGCAACTTAGACCTAAACATATGTGACAATCAAAAAACGTACGGCCCTTTGTTATCTTATTGAGCACTTTAGTATCGGTAAATCACATTTTTCCATAGAGTTGCGTGGTAAATAATGTAAAATTTGAGCAAAAATGTACTTTTTGAAAGTCTTTTTTTCTCAAAAACGAATATGGTAAGCCATATTTTTTATTTCAGATTTGTTATCAGCACAAATGAATGTACTATATATCAAAGTTTCAAGAAATTCGACGGCCCATTTAAATCATGATGCCAACACCTTAAAGGACTACAAAACATTTCATGATCATGCTAAAAATTCCCTAAGTACTAACACTTTGTGAGCTAAAATGAGTGTAAAAGTCAGGGTTTTTAAGTGTTAAGAATAGGATTTTGGTGGGATCGCATGACCCTATTGTGGGGAAATTTCCTGAAACTGGTGCATTGTGGGATTGACTAAATATACCCTCTATTTGAAACATTAGAAAATAACCACCACTCATCTTATAAGCTACAACTTAAGGAAAAGAGAAAGAATTATGACAAAATAACAAAACAGGATTTTCATCAATTTGTTCACTTTTTGTCCATTCTGCAGATTGGCAAAATCAGTCCCTGTACAAAGTTTGAGGGAAATTGAAATCATAAAATCTGAAAAAACTAAAAAAAAAAATGTTAAAAAAAAATGAAAATTGGCATGCAAATGTCTGTCACCATTTCCCATAATCCCATTAATTTTGAAAAATCTATTTAGGGCAGAGTTGCCGATAATTTTACCATAATAGTTTCGAACTTGGCATAATATTATACATGTAACAATTCGGAGTAAAAAATGCACCATTGGGAAAGAAATATTATGCTCTACTGATGCAAATCCCTATTATTAATTTTGAAACATTATCTATCACAACTTCCTTTTCCTTATCAATCATGGGTGACTGATCTTTTAATAGTTTTCAAGTCTGAAATCTTTGACAAAAAGTGGGGCATTTCAAGACACCGTCAATCACAAAATTATCTCCAAAATTCTGTCAGTCACTTGTGTGCTAGTTCCGAACGTGAACTTTGATTTTGTTGTATGGCTGTTCCGATGGCCAATGACAATGTTTGTCTTTGGCATATTACGGCACGGTCCCATGGGAGTAGTCGTGGTAATTTGAGTAATTCGGGGTCCTTTGCTGGTTTCCTGTGTGTCATACCCCTTTGCAAGTGACCAGTTGTACAATCTGGGTATAATACAAAATATGAAGTGGTAAAACGCCCGTGCTGAAAAACTGCCTCCCAAAATTAAGTAGCAAGGGTTAATAGTATTGGACTCGTTGTAAGGGTACAAACTTGAAATTTGTTATAAATAGACAAATAATGTTATTGGTAAATTCTTATGAGAGGGTTGAAATTGAAATGTTATTTGAGGCTTGGACATTGAAAAAAAAGGGGAAAGGAAAGAAATGGAGGTTATTTGGTGGGACTCGTGGTTTGATTTGGTAGAGACCAATCCGGGAGGTCCTTAGTGGAAAGGTAGGTACAGGGACATGCGACCGAGAGGATTGCATCTTTAGGCTTTCCTGAATACTATGGGTCACAAAATTATAAAAACCTTATTATTTTCCAAATTTTCTCCAAAAACCTTTAGATTTTTGTTCATTGTTTGTTGTAGCAAAATGTCACACTACTGTTGGCATATTAGTTTATCTTTAACATATCTTCTACAAATCCACAAAAGTTTCTCATATTGAGATATTTTCAGGTTAATTTTGTCATTAAACTCCCAGGTGTACATCCCACTTCAAACCAAAACCAGCAAACCTTGGGGACATTATACTCTAAAAAAGGTACACATTATGTTAAAATCGTGTTACAATGCTTACACTATAAATTAAAGTGTCATAGGGTGAACCCCTTTTTGACAGCATCATACCTAACCTCAGATAAAGATTTCATTTTGAGAAGAATTTAAAAAAATTAGGCAAAAGAGTTTGTCAGCCAAGGATAATTTTAATTAAAATAACAAAAATGACAAAATTTTACATAGACTGACAACTGACATGGTACATCTGGGTTTTGTGGTGATGTTAAACACTTTGCCATGGCCTAGACACACGTGTGTATTCTAGAATCTAATTACATGAGGTCACCCTCAGGGCACTCCTCAACTCGATAACCTCGCACCCATCAAAATAGATGTAATTTTGATGCATATCTGTTAAACATATAACAGAATGGCTTCCCCCTTTTTTAGATAAAAGAACAAATCTAAGGGGCTTGAGAATGTTTATTAACACTTTAAGTGAGATATGTTTCAATTGCTGATTCCATTGATTGTTTATATCAGGTTCATCCAAAAATGGGATTTCACTATGAGCTAGGAAAAAATCTCAATTCCCTTGGCACAGTTCAGTAGCTTACATACCCATGTATTTAAACATACACCTCTTGGTTTTGGGGTATGATACATGATACCCCAGATCAACAAGGTCGTTCATGTCGATGTAATTATAAGTACAACCCCACTGAACTGTTTGTCCTGGTGGGATTGGACATACTGTAACTCATAGTGTTTCATTAACCTGGCACTACCAACTATGACACATTTTCTAATGGCGCATCTTAGAGGACAAAAACATGAGTAGGCCCTTGAGTAACAATCAAAATAGTGCTTCTGATCTTGTGGAAATCATACCACCATCTTACAGCATCTCTGATTTGCCTCCAATTTATGATATGCATTTAAGTAACCCCAATCACACTAGTGCTTAGATGGAATAGGGTAGGTAGTGCCAGTGCATTGTACTCCAAGGTTTGCCAGGTAGGACACGCTGAACTTGTCCGAATTAAAGGGACCTAATATGTTGAAACTGAACAGCTTGATGATACATGTAGAAGCGGTGTTTAACGGGGAGGACCCAATTTCATTATTAAAGTTGGCATCTGGATTGAATGATCGTGACCAAAAAACTCCTCTGTAAAGTTTGGTGCGAAATTTCAATCCATTTTTGATTGTGAGAGCTAAAAAAGTGATTTTGTAAACAAAGGCGGAAGACCTACAGGGTGAAATTAAGAGTAACTTGTGGAACTGTATTTTTATGAAAATCTGCAATTCATATACAATCTTGCAACCAAGGTTTTTCTAAATCAAATTGTATGCGGATTCAAACTCAGGGGCGATCATTTTTTAAAATGTGTTCTTGGATGACTTCTAGGGGGGCAAGTTTACAATGGTTTATACAGGGGGCATTGGCAAAATATAAAAGGGGGCAAATGTGTTTTAAAGTATACCATCATGTTCAGAACCTTTCAAGGATTACAGGAAAGGTATAGTTTGTCCTACCGGGAGTGTTATAGTACAAGAGTTACGAGGTTATTTTTTTTAAAAAGGGTTCCAGGCACACGGGGGGTTTAAAATTTCTGATGCATTAGCACGGAGCTAGCACACATTTGTAACCAATCTCAAGTACAAAGGGGTGAGTGAGTAAATATGTAGACAGTCCTGACAGGAACCCCTGAAACGCGATTCTTAATTGCCGCAAATGGTGCCTTACGGAGAGGGGCCAAGACAACGATTGTACCATGCAAATTTTTAAATTGATCCTTATATGTTGAACACGAATACCATATTATGTGGTGCAAACCATAAGGATCAGAAAAGGTATAGTATTTTTGTAATAATGTACAGCCTAACGTTTCGAGTTATAGGCTAAAAATAGGCAAAATCAATAAAAAGGGGTCATTTCATTGTACAGGTATTTTAAAAACTGCTTCCGATTTGGATAAAATGGTGCAATTATTGGTGGAGCTCATAGGATTAAAATTTAAATAAGGACTACGTTTTGAGTGTTCCTCAATGCTTGCTTAGAAGTAGGGTTGGTAACAAATCAAGCCCCATTGAATGCAATGGACGTTGACCTAATGTGCCCCCTACATCGGAACTAAGCATTTAAGACGTTGAACTATTGTTGATTTTAACTCCTATGACTCCACCAATAATTTTGCACATGTTTTATCCAAATCGGGCAACTTTAAATTGACCCTGTACAACTGAAATTGACCCTTTTATTGATTATTTTTGGGGCTTTTTTTGCCCTAACTCTGAAACTTTAGGTTGTATATATTAAACCTAACCTTTCTGATCTTATGGCGAGACACATAACATGGTGTGCTTTTTCACATGATTGGATCAATTTACAAATTGACCCCTGTCAAACTTTGTTTTGGCCCCCTCTCCGCAAGGCACCACTTGCGGCACTTAGAATCGCATTCAGGGTTCTGTCAGGCTGTCTACATATTTAATCAACTCAACCTTTTGTACTTGAATGTTTACAAATGTTTGCTAGCTCCCGCGTTAATGGTTTGTTCTAAACAATGGTTCCAAATTGTTCGTCTTACTGTACCGAAAATATAAAGGTTTGCGTTGTGCAATTACGTTTGGGATAATAATTAAAGCAAATATGGCCATGGGTCGACAGGGATATGAAGACCACATCATTCTCTAAATTCTCACTTTGAAAGGTAAAACAAGAATCTATAGACATTTTCTTATTTAGTATACCCAATAAAGATTTAAAACCAGTTTCAACAAAATCGGACCATTCTATAAAAACTAATGACTTGAAACTTCTTGAGCCTATTGTACCTAAACAATAGGGTCGTAGAATATGGCAACTTACCTTTTTAGAACCTTTTGAGCATCCGAACAGACTGGTATAAATTTAAAAACAATTTAAACACATATTCAATTGTTTAGCCCCTTACAATTTTGCCCCTTATAAACCCCAAAACACATTTTAAAAAATGACACCCCTAATGTTCAGATTCTCCATGAAATCTGTATGGGAAAACATTGGTGGCAAATTGTAATATGAAAAACTTAACCAAACATCAATTAACTTTCCCCATGCACTAAATATTGGGTCGACCAAAATGATATATTTTCACTGTAACATCTAACACCAAACATGATCCTTCAGTCCTAAAATCCAAAGAGATTAGGAAAAATAACAGCTTTCTTCAACTAATAGGCTGGGGCGATGATTGGGTCATGGGCCCTTTAAGAAAGATATTGTGTACGTTTTGTTATGAAACAAATGTTCTGCAGCAGTTTCTTTGTTATTCATAAGTCAGAACACGCAATAATAAGGTGGGTGTAATCCCAAAAAACATCCCTGCCCCCAGACATCACATGGTGCATCTCTAATCCATAGCAAACCAAATTCTCCTGCATTTCTCAATAGTTTGATCTTCCATTTTTATCCAAAAATGGTAACAAACACAGGATTCTGCTGTAATGTTTAATGATATGAAAGGAAGTAGTTATTCAGACTTATATAATTCTTGTATTTCTATACAACATCTAACATTTTCCAATTTGAGATTTAAGAATAAATCTTCACATTGTTCACCAATGGGGATCCTTATCTTGGGAACTTTAAAGACCTTACCCCGTATTTCTGGGAAAATGGTATGGTCCATTCTCTAAATGTAGATGACTGCCATAATGGGCCATGGAAACACAAGACCGAGGTCAGACCTTGTTGTTAGGTCACAGGTCACGACATCCGCTACCTCTAGGTGTGAGGGTGCTGATCCATGGTAATTACTGTCAAATTAGCTGCACAGTGTTTCTTTGAGCATTTTTTTTCCGAACAGAAAAAAAATATCGAGAAGGTTGGCAAACCACACCTTTCATTCACTTTGCTTCCTCCTCTAAGCTTCACTCCTTGTTTTTTGTCCTATCTATCCACACACTCAGAACCAAACTCTGTTTTTAAATCTTCAGTTATTTTTGCTTGGTGTTTTATATTTTCTTCAGATAGCGCCAGCACGCCCCCCTGTTTTGTTTTTTGTTTCTTTTAGTTTGTGACATTTTAACTTCAATTTGTGACTTGAACTGAAATTGTCACTCATATGGCGAGAATCTAGCATCAACCATTCCCCTACTTTTACATCCATCTAACAGTCATTTTAAAGATGCAACGAGACTTTCCTATATGCAGTATCCATCCTGAAAAATGAAAGCCATGATTTTTGCATTGATTCAAAGCTCTCCGTCAATATATCCCCTCTGAAATGATACTGAGGAACATATATTTCTTGGTAACAAAAATTGTGAAATATTAATTTCGTATAGGAGCAAATACAAAATTTCAGCTATGTATATATTGAAATGAAGCAAAATAAAAATACTTTTGTTTCCTTTTAAGACATTTCTGTGCCAAATAAGTAATCTTTGAGTGGTCTATCTAATATCATACATATGACACATTATATGGACTCAAAACCTCCGTTGCAACCTTTAAATGTCTTACTTTTGATTTCATCCAATCTAAAGCCTGGGTTACGGTCAAGTTTTCGCACGTTTGGCGCAAGCCGAAGTCATTGGTATGGTTTTACCACGGAAGTGTAATATCTTCATGAATTTTCCCATAGGATTGCGGCACAAAAACCAAATACAGGGGTGCATTTCGAAAGTGTATATTTACGAACTGTTTGATTATATTTAGACGAAAAACAATTTGTATTATAGATCCTATATGGTATTAAGTTTCCAAGGTACAAGACGCGAGTGTGAATTGTTGTTATTGTTCTTCAAGTTTTCAAAGATTCCATACGTGTGTTTACAAATCACTAACGTCTCATTAGATTAGCGGGCGAAAAACACGTTAGATCTGTTATGTTTCTTTTCACCTTCGGCGACGTCGCATTGAGCCAACATGAATAATTATAGAGGGGGCGAAATAAACAACTTAGCTACGGCTACATTAAAACGCTTCGGAAGAAGATTGTTGTGTACGTAATTTACAAATCGGGAAGCAAGCCAGCTCACGTTCCACACGCTTATATCAAAGTCTTTGTTCTGTAACAAAGTAGTTCGGAAAGTTTTTTATTGATTTCCACAATTATATATGTCCGCCTGTTACAACTTGTCGTTAAAAGATGTTTGGTCAAGAAGCAGCAAAACTCACAGAGGAAAATGTGACGGTGAAGTTTTCAGTTGAAATGCATGCCTGTTAAGTTCATTGCTGCATTGTTTCTCTGAAGTTTCCAAAGATTCAAGACGCGCGTTTGCATTGCTGTTGTTCTTCAAGTTTTTCTTAATTTTTCAAGACGTATGCTACAAATCATCTTACAACAACGAGTATACTTTAGAACGATGTCTGTGAAGGGGTTGCATTTTGCACATGACTAGTGAATAGATTAGCGAAAAACCACTAGATCCGATCGGTTTTTGCACCCCGCCTTCGTTACCGTTTGTTGATTGGGCATGAACTGAATGTTGTATTTGTAGCAGCCGGTGGCGAACACAAAGAAGAAAGCCCCTGGCCAGAGGAAAGCTGATTTCTACATATATTTTTACCATTACTAGAACATGTCAAAGAAATTTATAGCCCCAGTATATAAACGTTGCGCTATAAGTGATGAAAATAACACTATGAAATCCCCGAAATCTCAATTTTTCTCATTTTGTGTATTGGTTTTTGGACTCTTAAAACGTGATATGGCAGTACTAAGAGTCAATTCTAAGTTTAAAATTCCTTAATATAAATGTGTTCTAGAAATGATGCGAATATGTGATTCGCGTCCTGTACAACGCTATGGGATTATTTTGTGTGGATTGCGATGCGCCTCCATACCTTTGTCGTAATGAGGTGCGCACGCTTGTTGAATGTTTTCGAAGGGGTATTTGGTGCCAGGGGGATGGCAGTCAATGATAAGCCATAACTACAAACTGCACCCCCCCCCCCCCCGGAATCTTTCCCCCTGCCAATTTAACCGTGAAAACCCATACCTATTAATATATGCTTTCCTCCTTTGGCTTCCCTTTGCCCCCCCTAAACAAAGCCTGGTTACGCCACTGTATATATCATGGTAGAAATATCTCAATGTTTAAGGCAAGAAATAAAAAAAAAAACCCTTTGTTTAGCTTCCTGCTCGCATAGGTGTAAAAACAATTTCATTTTACCATATTTCTTCAGGTTTTTCAAGATGATTTTTAACATTTTGTTTTTTAAAACTTTTTGAAAAAAAAATCTTCCGTTTTTTTTTTATATTTAATCAATTTACAAATTAAACACAAAACCATATTCATTCATGATTGAACATTCAATTTCCTTTTAAAGCATTTTTTATTTGAAGATTCTTCAGAAGAATGTGTGTTTTTGCCTGTAGTGGAACCTGTACGGTACTACATGACATATTTAAAGAAGCACAGCACATTCTATAAAAGTGGAAATATTCCGCGCTACATTAATAATCACACTTGCAAAGCACGAACTTGTGAGGTCAATCGTGAATGAATAACAAGCGAAAATGGTTTATTTTGTGTGTAAGTCTATGTAGGATAGCTGAAAAAAGCACATTTAAAAACAAGTGAAAATGCTAAAATTGCAGAAGCGCACAAAAATACTACTTTTAATAGTAGCAGAGCAGGAGCCAATTCTGCCGACATCTTCAATCACATGTGTGGCCGTTACTTTGGGAAACCGGGAGTTTGCACCTCATGTTTTGTTATAATCCTCCCTCAGTACTTCTTTTCTCTTCTCACTCCCAAATGCTGGACAGTCAAGATTGCATGACAAGTTTTTATTCATCTATTTAAAATACCCAACATTTGCCTTTTCCTGTTCTCCGTCTTTTTATAGTCTACTGCTTGGATTTCCCACTTTTACTGACAACTACAATCCTAATATTTGTTCGACAAGATCACTTTAAAATGTCCAGATTTTAACGCATTGTCAGATTCACAGACTTGGGCGGGGGTAAGTCAGGACAACAGGTGTGGGTTCCCAGTGAAGTGTCGCTCCAGATGCGTGCCAACAATATTTCTAGAATTGGTGTGTAACAATGATCTCTTTCCTGACTTAAAGGTGCAACGAGAGATTTCAAGTCGTCCACATTTTCTGTGATATGTAGTGATTTCATATAGATTAGACATGCAATAGATTCCCTACCATTTATATGGCTACAGAAATAACTTAAAATGGAAACAAAAGCTAGGTGACCGGTGATTTGTATATGCTTATATTTCAATAGAAAACATAGGCTGAATTTCGTATTTGCTCCTATACGAAATTAGAAATTTCACAATTTTGGTACCAAAGAATCAGTTCTCAGCTTAATCCTTTCAGATGGGGATATTTTTGATAGAAAGCTTTACACCAGTGCAAAAATCAGAATTTTCATATTTTTTCGGGACACCTGTTATTTGAAATCTCTCGTTGCACCTTTAATTCCACCTTTATTGGCAATTCTCATGAAAATAACACCAATAGGGTTTGAAAAATGATAGAAATTGTAATGAATGTTGTTCTGTATAAATGTTTGTGAAGTATCTGTGTCACTTAAATTTGGAAAGCCATCCGTCAGATTTTTTTACCACAAGGGTACAAACATTTGTGTGTCAAAACAATTATGCTTATCAAAAATTGTTTTCAAAAATTAAAATCCATGGAAATCAGAAACTTTTATTCCTCTCAGAGAACCTTTTAGAGCCTCTTCAATTCTGCTAATAGCCTCATCCCCAGAACCTTTGATTTTACCAGAAGTGGTCAATATTTGGGTGTCAGATGAAAGCTACTATTTTTTTCATTTACCCTGTAAAATTTTAGGGCTAAAAGATGATTGGTTTGGATGTCATGCATGAGCATAAATGTATGAATTTGATCTGTTTACACTAAAAGATTTTGCCAATCAAAGAGGTGCAATTAAAAGCATCCGACTAAATGCTTGATGCTTGACAGACACACAGACAGACAGAGACAGACACATCCACCAACCAACACACACATACACACGCATACGGAATACACAGACACACACACGGAATAGGCAGGCATTCACAAGGAGCATGCTGCCATGATGAAAATCAAACCACCAAAAAAACAATACCATAAAGAAACAACATTTCGCTCATCGTGGATCAGTTGTCAATCAAATCAGGTGATAATCCTATTGGGCGGGCCTAATTGCGCGTGTTAGCCCAACCCAAGATTACCTCTAATCAGCCACAGTGCAAAGTGATTAGCATCTTTGAGCTGATTGTCAATTAGTATAGGATGTGACTTTTTGTGTCTACAAATCCATGCTGACAATACCATGATTTGTGAAACATTTCAGGGCTTATTGCCTATTTTGGGGGGGCATGATGAATATTTGCCAAAATTTGACAGGGCAATCCATAAAATGCAGACAACTCTTGCTTGTTATTGTTTCATCCTCTGTGGTTGGAACCTAGGAGCTAGAGTCGGGTTAACGTTAGGTAGGGTAGAGGTTGGGTAAGAGTAAGGGTTTGAATAAATGGTCTGACTCCAATCTGACAAAGCATCTGAAGTCAGCCAGTGCAATTGAAAGACAGTTCAAGAAATGCATTCACATCAAAAATACAGATGTTTCTTTGAAAGCATTTCTTTTCTATTCAACACTTAAACATGTTTTTCTCCGTTATTCAGTGGCATAACTAAACACTTAGTTTGGTGGGGAATGTCAGGTATATGGTCCTTTCACGGAAGGCAAATTATATTCAATGAACTTTTGTTTGCCCTCCAGATCGTCTAAGCATGAGAAGAATGTAATACATGCATCTGGTTCACCTGAACATTTCAACTATTTCTGCAGGTGACTAGTCCTTTGTATTCCCTGCATGCTTGGATTGTTCTGGAGGCAGGTCTGGCCAAGTTAACCTATTGACCTCCTGTGAAATCACCTCATATAAATGTTTCACAGAAGGCAAAATATGCTGAATGGACTTTACTTGTCCTCCAGATCATCCAAACATACCAAGGATACAAAGATATGCACCTGGTTTACCTAAACATTTCAGATATTTCTGCAGGCGATTCTTTTGTATTCTCTGCATGCTTGGGTTGTTCTGGAAGAAAGGTCTGGCCAAGTTAACCTATTGACCTCCTGTGCAAGTGCCCTCAAAGTTTTCTATTTCTTCATTGTTTTTCTTTACATTTGTCATCTCATTTGGGGGGAGGACACGGGGGCATCGGAGAAGGTTCCTGAGTTGGCAGGTTCTTTCCCCTGAGCAAAGTATGCAAGTTTAGTTGCTAGCAGTTCAGAGATTTATTGGAGTAGCAGCTAAAGAATTATAGACAAGGACTTAAAGTAACTACATAAAAATTGACTTTTTACTTCTGCCTTCCAAGAAATAAATGTAAAATATTACGTTTGACCTTGTATGTGTGAATCCAATCATCACATATGATTCTTTCACAAAGGTGCTGTGAACATGATCGATCAATTTTTTCACACAAAAAGCTCAAATTATCCCTAAATGTCCTTTGACCTCCAATTCTTTAATATTCAAAAAGACCCACAAAAAGGTGGTGCACCCAAGTTTCATCAACATCATCAAAAGCTGAATGAGATCTTCAAAAGGTGTCACACAGGTATGCACGCATAGCACCATCAGGCTTATTTCAGCTTACAAAAAACACAAAACCTAATCTCTTTGATCAAGTTTATCTAACACTAAAACAAAGTACACCAAAGATACATCACTTCTCAGTGCTATCACCAAAATCTCCCCGTTCTAATATCCAAAGCTGGTTACACAGCAATTCGCAACACTTTGTGACTCACTATACATTACACACAACACGGGATGATACCGGCATCTCAGACAAAACTCAAACTGAATGTTTCCTGCCAGCGAGTTGTGAAGTGAAACACGCCATCTGTGCTGGATCCTGTTTGCTCACTAGCAGGATATCGCAAGTTACAACCAGATAGCGATCTCATTATATTTCCATTCATGCTCGACTTTTTGCCAAATATGCTAACTGAAAGAAAACATGAGATGACATCAAGTGTGTCTTGTGTGGTGTCGTTGTGTAACTGGTTAAGTAAGCACTATTCGATTTCAAGGAGGGTGGGTAGTTTTGTAGTTAAAAACATTGCAGCATCTATCCTCCATCCAAACAAGAGCACCAATGGTGCTGTAGCTCAGCAGGTTATTAATATTGGCACACCACCCTGGGGGCGCAACATTTTCTATTGTGCAGATATTAATCTTGAAAAGTCCCCCACATGAGCATAAGTAAGAGACGTTTCGGAGTAGCACCCCGGTTTTACATTTATAGTTTTTTTTATTTCCCTTTCTTTTATTTGACACCACCCCGGGGGTCACAACATTTTTCATTGTGGCGATATTAATCGTGAAAAGTTCACACATGAGCATAAGTAAGAGACGTTTAGGAGTAGTACCCCTGGTTTGGCATTTATTGTATACAAATATAGACTGCTCATGAGGGAGATGGTGAGAAATATTGCCCCAGATGATCTGAGACCAAGGGCCTACTATTTAGGAGAAGGCCGCAGTATCAGATCATCAAGGAATGCCCCTTTAATCGGCCCAATGACTTTCACCCCAATTCGTGAACACCCTATATGGGACTTGGTAATGGTTCTTCTGAGCACATTTGGTGAATATTATAGCAATTGTTGATTTGTGGCCACGGAAGAAATAATGATTTCTTTATTTTCATAAGAACATGCACCTTTGAATTGGCCCACACGACCTTTGACCAAACTCTTGAATCCCTCTATGTGCCTTGGCTTCAGCGGGTTTAGCGGGTTTCTTGACCAAGTCTAGAGAGTTCATAGCAATTTGATTTTTTTTTTTTGTTGGCACCAAAAAGGGGAATTTACTAGATTTTCAAAGAATGCCCCTATTTAATGGATAATGTGACCTTTTTGACCCAAAACTGTGAACACCCATGGATCTTGGGTCAACAGTTCATCTGACAAATCTAGTGATTATAGCAATTGATTTGTGGCACAGAAGGAATTTATAGATTTTCAAAGAATGCCACCTTTATTTAATTGGCCCACATGACCTTTGACCCAAATCTGTGAACACCCTATATGGATCTTGGGTCAGCGGTTTTTCTGACCAAGTCTAAGTGTGATTTAAAAATTGATTTGTGGCACAAGAAGGAATTGATCGATTTTCCACAAAGTCAAAGAATGCCCCTTTTTAATTGGCCCACATGAAATTTGAACCAAATCTGTGAACACCCATATCGACCATGGGTCAGCGAGTTATTCTAACCAAGTCTAGTGATTATAACAATCGATTTGTGGACACAAGTAATGAGGAATTTATAGATCAAAGATGCCCCTTTAATCGGCCACGTGACTTTGACCCAAATCTGTGAACACCCCACATGGGCCTTGGGTCAGCGGTTTTTCTGACCAAGTCTAGTGATTATAGCAATTGATTTGTGGCACAAAAGGAATTTATAGAGCTTTTCAAAGAATGCCCCTTTAATTGGCTCCAAAGTGACCTTTGACCCAAATCTGTGAACACCCCATATGGACCCTTGGGTCAGACGGTTCTTTCTACCAACGGTCTAGTGATTATAGCAATGATTTGTGGCACAAGAAGGGAATTATAGATTTTCAAAGCAAGCCCCTCCTCTAATTGGCCCACGTGACTTTGACCCAAATATGTCTGTGAACACCCCATATAGACCTTGGCGTCAGCGGTTCTTCTAACCAAGCTCTAGTGATTATAGCTATTGATTTGTGGCTCAAGAAGGAATTATAGATTTTTAAAAAGAATGCCCCTTTAATCGGCCACGTGACCTTTGACCCAAATCTGTGAACACCCCACATGGGCCTTGGGTAAATGATTATTCTGACCGATTTTCGCTGCCTGCAATCGGCCCAAGCGTTTGGCAACAAGATGTGCCCCCATTATGGCCCAGTGTTCAACAGATAGATAGATAGCTTAGATAGAGTCAACACATTGCCATAACAATAGATCTGCATACTAGTATGCTGAGCTAAACATGAGGATGATTTTTCCTCCTGTCTTTTGGCCCAGACCGCAAAGAAAGGAAGGAAACAAACTCGCTAACAGTGCACAAAAAAATTGAGAAATTGAAGGGATTCCCATAAAATAAGATAAATTAAATTGCCTCTAAACCCACCAACTGAACATCTGTTCACAATGCTAAATTGACCACCATTAGACCTCAATGAAAGTTTGGGGATTAAGCTAAATTTGATCTCTTTCTACTTTTGTGGAAGGAAGGGTGTGCTCAAAATCAAAGAAAATGCACCTATAAAAGAACCAAAAAGTAACAAGCCAATCAGGCTTTCACTATTTTTGTTTTTCACCAAAAAAAAGGGCTGATTGCAGCAGCTGATGGGAGAAGGCATATATTGTCCCGGTCAATTATTGTGGCTGCAAATTGCTACCTTTTGACAAAATTTTACATTGTCTTCTACTAAAGATGAATTTGCAAGTAAAGTTATGATCCACACATCAACCTAATCCAAGGTTTTATAAGGGTAAAAATCTTCACTTCATAAGGTTGGCAGGAAAGCAATTCACAAAATGCACCTTTTAATACTTTTGCGTTTCTTTCCAAAAAACAAACCGATCTCTAAATTAAACCCAAGGCCCAAATATTGCTAAATATCAACATAAGAGGGGTGTTTTGAATCAATCCAATGATGCCATAGCAAGTGCATATCTGTACTGTACTAAACACATGTCAGTACTGAGGGAGAAAAAAGTGTTCCAAAAGTTAAAGAAACCACAAGATAGTTCATAATCATGCAAAAAATTCCCTAAGTACAACACTTCTGGGCTAAAATGAGCATTAAGTCAGGTTTTAGTGTTAAGTATAGGATTTTTTATGTGATCACATGACCCAATTGAGGTGAAATTTCCCACAAACTGGTGCATACCCGCATTGTGGGATTGATCAAAAACACCCTCTGATTCAACATTGAAATATGGTTTGAGAATAGCCAGAGCCACACCAAGGCTATGGGCTACTAAGGTTCTTTCAGGACTTTAACCAGATGGGCCTCCAAACATTCTCTGACACGAAAGCACAACACAACACACCATTCACAAAGTCAAAATGACTGCTTAGACTTACTCCCTTTCAACCCAGCGTATTCTGTATAGAATATAACACTTAAGTCACAGGCATTTGAGATGGCCTCCCAAATAGCCACAAAACATTTGGGAAGCCATCTCAAAACTACTGACCTAAGACTAGGCTTCTTGGGACTCATTTGAATACATTTTTCATGCTGAATCTGCATATGGTAATGAAACTGCAAAATTTCGACAATTTTGAAAAAAAAAAAGTTTTAATCTGTGATTGACTCTATCCACCCACAAGTCCCAAAGGGTTAATCCATAGGGTTAATACAAGCAAGCAAAAAGGCCGGAACAATTGATAAACATGCAACACAGCTGCAGAAAAGCAGTGGTCTTACTTAAATCCAAGGGAAAAAGAGCACAGCACACTATCTGTCTTCCTGTGCCCTCATCCTTTGCATGCAACAGTTGACTGAAGTCAGAAGTCCATGAGTCAAAATTTGCACTAATTTGTCCAAGGTTACTTAATTTCATCTGGCACTAGAGATAGGGCTTGAAATAAGGATTTCAGATCCATGATCAATTTTTGGTGTTAATGTTTTATTGCCCCTGGTCTACACAAATGTACAGAGTTTTGTTTCAGAACCAGCCTTTTAGTAGGGGTAAATTTTCCTAGTCCCTGCTTATTTCAAGCCTTGACTGCAGAAATTCTTAAACAGCTGTGAAAATGTAAGCAATTTCATTGGCTGATGCCCGGGTTCAATTCGACAATTGAACCCAGGTAGTACGCGCTGCGTATTGAAGTTATTTTTAGGTTGAAGAGCTCGCGTCATATCACGTTTTGCTACATTCGCGCGCGCCTGCCAACGTTGCGTCTCGTTCCGTATGGTCGTTGCATTCAGGGGGTTGTTCGATTGTTGTCACTGGGTGATGACAGTCCTTTCTTGTTGTATTTAAGCCGTAAAGTATCGCGAAATTGGGTTAAAGATGACCTTAAATGATAAAGCTATTTAAGAATGAGAATAAAGGTAAGATTTTGGGAACCGGTACTCTCTTTACGACGAATTGAACCCGGGGACACCATTATTTTTGTGCGGAAGGACTTGGCCTCCGGCCTCGTTCTTCCACTTAAAATAATGGTATCGCCTTGGGTTCGATTCGTCATAAAGATAGTACCGGTTCACAAAATCTTACCTTTATTCTCTAAGTCTTGCTCAGAGCAAGCTCTGGATCAAGACAAAAACGAGCACACTTTAATATGCTAAATCACAATTTTGTAAGGCTTATGTGTGTATAGGTTTCCAAGCTGACTTTATTCTCCTCTCAGTCTTTGTTTTAAGTAAAAATGCCATGAGCTATGCCAATATCTTTTAATTGCAGATTTGAACTACTCTTTCTTTACCACTTCCTAAAAATGGTCAAATTGTCCATTTTTCTCATAGAAGTAAAGAGAGAAAGTCTAAAATAAACAAATTTTAGAGTTACAGAGATGAAAGGTATGGTGTATAAGAGCTGCGTGAGATCAGTGATGCTGTATGAGAGTGAGACATGGTGTCTGAGCGAAAATGAGATGGAGATTCTGAGGAGGACAGAGAGAGCAATGATAAGAGCGATGTGTGGTGTGAAGTTGATGGATAGGATGAGGACTTGATGCAGATGTTGGGTTCGGAAGATGCGATGGACCGTTTGGTGAAGGCGAATAGTGTACGTTGGTACGGGCACGTGCTGAGGAAGGACGACGGGCATTTTTTAAGAAGGGCTTTTGAGTTTTAGGTGGGAGGTTTGAGGAGGAGAAGACATCAAAAGAAGACTTGGAAGAAGCAAGTGGAGGAGGAGAGTAGGAGGGTTGGTTTGAGGGTGGAGGATGCATTGAATCGGGTGAAGTGGAAGTAGGGAGTAAGGGCGGTTGCTGCGAGTGTGAGGTGAATCTGGTCACCCTCGTTCACGGGGACAAAACCGGATTTAAAACTTTACTACTACATGCTAATACTGGATTTTACACAGCTATTTTGCGTGGGTTTCTGAAACCGACTTTTATTTTTCACCTCACATCTTTTGAGTTGAGAATAATAGTCTCATTATCATAAAAAATGGCCAGTATCTGCAGACTGTGGTTTCTCAGTTGACTTCCAGAATGACAGCAAGTGAGAGAGCCATCTCAAAAACACTGACATTCACAGAATAACTAGATTTGAAGGCGATTGTGGTTTGTTAGTTGACAACCTCAAACTTTAAGCGGTTCATGGCTATTTTTTATATTTGCTATAGGATAGGTGAATGTGAGAAGTGGTAAGCGTAAGAGCTGTCATCTGGTAACTAAATCGTCTCCATACTTTTTAAAGTGTGCCAAGTCTTTGTCAGTGGTCATTAAAATATTTCCCAGGGTGACTGTGTGGCCTCTGTTTTCAATAGTGACTATGGTACCTCTGGTTCCTAGGATGACTTTGTCACCTCTGGTTCTTTGCATACAGCTGTAATCGTGCCACGCTCCTCCAATGGTGACTCTATCACTTATGGTTCCATTTGTGACTGTGTGACATCTGGTTCCATTTGTGATTGTGTCACCTCTGGTTCCATGGGTGACTGTGTCACTTCTGGTTCCAAGGGTGACTGTAACAACTCTGATTCCAAGGGTGATTATTGCACCTCTGGTTTCAAGGATGATTGTTTCACCTCTGGTTCCAAGGGTGACTGTGTCACCTCTGGTTCCAAGGATGACTGTGTCGCCTCTGGTTCCAAGGATGACTGTGTCACCTCTGGTTCCAATGGTGATTGTGGCACCTCTGGCTCCATGGGCGACTGTGTCACCTCTGGTTCCAAGGGTGATTGTGGCACCTCTGGTTCCAAGGATGACTGTGTCACCTCTGGTTCCAAGGATGACTGTGTCACCTCTGGCTCCAATGGTGATTGTGGCACCTCTGGTTTTTTTTTTTTTTTTTTTTTCCAAGGGCGATTATGGCACCTCTGATTCCAAGGGTGATTATGGCACCTCTGGTTCCAAGGGTGATTATTGCACCTCTGGTTTCAAGGATGATTGTTTCACCTCTGGTTCCAAGGGTGACTGTGTCACCTCTGGTTCAAAGGAGGACTGTTCACCTCTGGCTCCATGGGTGATTGTGGCAACTCTGGTTCCAAGGATAACTGTGTCACCTCTGGTTCCAAGGGTGACTGTAACAACTCTGATTCCAAGGGTGATTGTGGCACCTCTAGCTCCATGGGTGACTGTGTCACCTCTGGTTCCAAGGGTGATTATGTCACCTCTGGTTCCAAGGATAACTGCATCACATATGGTTCCAAGGGTGACTGTAACAACTCTGGTTCCAAGGGTGATTGTGGCACATCTGGCTCCATGGATGACTGTGTCACCTCTGGTTCCAAGGGTGATTATGGCACCTCTGGTTCCAAGGATAACTGCATCACCTCTGGTTCCAAGGGTGACTGTAACAACTCTGGTTCCAAGGGTGATTATGGCACCTCTGGTTCCAAGGATAACTGCATCACCTCTGGTTCCGAGGTTGACTGTAACAACTCTGGTTCCAAGGGTGATTGTGGCACCTCTGGTTCCAGATATGGTTTTTTTTTTTTTTTTTTTGTAACTAAATCGTCTCCATACTTTTTAAAGTGTGCCAAGTCTTTGTCAGTGGTCATTAAAATATTTCCCAGGGTGACTGTGTGGCCTCTGTTTTCAATAGTGACTATGGTACCTCTGGTTCCTAGGATGACTTTGTCACCTCTGGTTCTTTGCATACAGCTGTAATCGTGCCACGCTCCTCCAATGGTGACTCTATCACTTATGGTTCCATGGGTGACTGTGTCAACTCAAGTTCCATTTGTGACTGTGTGACATCTGGTTCCATTTGTGATTGTGTCACCTCTGGTTCCATGGGTGACTGTGTCACTTCTGGTTCCAAGGGTGACTGTAACAACTCTGATTCCAAGGGTGATTATGGCACCTCTGGTTCCAAGGATGATTGTTTCACCTCTGGTTCCAAGAATGACTGTGTCACCTCTGGTTCCAAGGATGACTGTGTCACCTCTGGTTCCAAGGATGACTGTGTCACCTCTGGTTCCAAGGATGACTGTGTCACCTCTGGTTCCAAGGGTGATTGTGGCACCTCTGGTTCCAAGGATAACTGCATCACCTCTGGTTCCAAGGGTGACTGTAACAACTCTGGTTCCAAGGGTGATTATGGCACCTCTGGTTCCAAGGATAACTGCATCACCTCTGGTTCCGAGGTTGACTGTAACAACTCTGGTTCCAAGGGTGATTGTGGCACCTCTGGTTCCATGGATGACTGTGTCACCTCTGGTTCCAAGGGTGATTATGGCACCTCTGGTTCCAAGGATAACTGCATCACCTCTGGTTCCAAGGGTGACTGTAACAACTCTGGTTCCAAGGGTGATTATGGCACCTCTGGTTCCAAGGATAACTGCATCACCTCTGGTTCCGAGGTTGACTGTAACAACTCTGGTTCCCAAGGGTGATTGTGGCACCTCTGGTTCCAGATATGTTTTTTTTTTTTTTTTTTTTGTAACTAAATCGTCTCCATACTTTTTAAAGTGTGCCAAGTCTTTGTCAGTGGTCATTAAAATATTTCCCAGGGTGACTGTGTGGCCTCTGTTTTCAATAGTGACTATGGTACCTCTGGTTCCTAGGATGACTTTGTCACCTCTGGTTCTTTGCATACAGCTGTAATCGTGCCACGCTCCTCCAATGGTGACTCTATCACTTATGGTTCCATGGGTGACTGTGTCAACTCAAGTTCCATTTGTGACTGTGTGACATCTGGTTCCATTTGTGATTGTGTCACCTCTGGTTCCATGGGTGACTGTGTCACTTCTGGTTCCAAGGGTGACTGTAACAACTCTGATTCCAAGGGTGATTATGGCACCTCTGGTTCCAAGGATGATTGTTTCACCTCTGGTTCCAAGAATGACTGTGTCACCTCTGGTTCCAAGGATGACTGTGTCACCTCTGGTTCCAAGGATGACTGTGTCACCTCTGGTTCCAAGGATGACTGTGTCACCTCTGGTTCCAAGGGTGATTGTGGCACCTCTGGTTCCAAGGATAACTGCATCACCTCTGGTTCCAAGGGTGACTGTAACAACTCTGGTTCCAAGGGTGATTATGGCACCTCTGGTTCCAAGGATAACTGCATCACCTCTGGTTCCGAGGTTGACTGTAACAACTCTGGTTCCCAAGGGTGATTGTGGCACCTCTGGTTCCAGATATGGTTGCAAAGGTGAACGTGTCACCTCTAGAACCATTGTAATGCCCATTGACTTCTACTGATTACAGTTATGAATTCAAATAGCTACTGCACTACAACCTTGAACCTTCTTGCATCCATTTGTCCTATAGTTTCACAAAAACAGCAGTGACTTTCTGGATAGTATATGAACAAAATTAAAACTAATTTTAAGGAAATTAAACCCATATTTTTATATTTGTCAGTCTTGCATGTTTACAGTTCAGACTAAGTTGAGGAAATCTGAATATTCTCAGGTATCAGATCACAACTCAACATTCGAGCATTCACATGACTTCAAATGGCAATGTTCATGCTACATAATTTTTGTGCTTTTCTGACAAAAACTTCTCAAAAGTGTTCAACATCTACAAAATGGCAGTATTTCACTGAGTGCAAAATGTTTTCGCACAATGTGCATTGTTGCGTACCACCCAACTCTGCACAGTGTGCAGTGATGGGTGGTACGAACTAGTCTCACAGTGGTATTATACCATGCACATGCCTTAGCTTCTTGTGTACTATGCACTTGGGCCTTGTGTGCATGCTCATCTATCTAAAACCAGGGGCGGCCCCAGGGGCAAAACATAACACGATTAACTCATATAGGTAAGAAAACCTATTTTTTATGCAATTTATTGCTTACAAACCCCTGTTTTTCCTGAATTTTGAAACTGTCAGGGGGGTGGCTACCCCCTTTCACCCCCTGGCACCACCCATCTAAAACCACAAGTAACCACATCCATTTTCATTTAAGGGCATTTTGTGATCCCCAATATCATCCCCACCCCCTGATTTACCAAAAAAGGTTGACATTTTTACATCATCAGAACCGTTAGCCTTAGTAATGCATCAAGCATGTGTGCCTAACTTACATGCAAATTTGATAATATCTGTAAGAAATTTTCAATTTTGTATTTTCTGTCTATAACGGACAGAAATTACAGCACAGTGGCCTGTGGGACCCTATGATACAAGCATTTGCTCACAACACCAAGCCATTTGGGGAATTAGCTTTTCTTAAGCAGTGGCAGCGCCAGACTTCTTTTTCTGGGGGAGATGGGGGAAATGAAATTGGGGGAAGTGATTTTTTTGGGGGGAACATCCAAAATTTGGCGATTTTTAACCAACTTTGGCCCAAAATCACTGTTTTTGCCAAAATTTAGTGATTTTTGGCCAAAAATCGCTTATTTTAGCCATATGTACATCGTTTTCTTCTGGCTTCTGCATTCCACTTTTGTTGCAATTTTGATGAGACTGCTGAGATATGGAGATTGTCACTTTTATATTTTAAAAACCCCCAAAAAAGTAACCTCAAATTTGACCTCACTTTCAACTCAGCAGTCTCATCAAAATTGCAACAAAAATGGAATGCAGAAGCCAGAAGAAAACACTGTATATATGGCTAAAATAAGCGATTTTTGGCCAAAAATCACAAAATTTTGGGAAAAACATTGATTTTGGGCCAAAGTTGACCTCAAGTTGACCTCACTTTCCAAAGTTGACCTCACTTTCAACTATCCAATCATTCAACCAACTACAATATATGTTACTTAGTGATTGGTCAGAAGGCTTCTTAAAGAGTAAATTCACTAATCTGGAAGACAAGATGGTAACTATATGACTTACATTGAAAAAGAAATCAACAATTTTCATTTTAAACAAATTATTTGGTTAAAATCAATGCTTTCACTGTGTTTCTATAAATGTATTCTTTTGAAGCAACTTAAAATCTACATTTTTATTTTTCTCTGGTGTTCAGTTGTTCAGTTGAATCTGAATTTTTTTTGTAAAGTGTTCACTGGTGCTGTCCACAATGTGAAATTTGCTTTGAGATCTAAAGAAGCTAACCAAAACAAATAACAGTTTGTTTGGAAATAAGCTTAAAGACTCCTATCAGACCATACAGCCAAGAGCCTCTACACCCACGTTTCTTAGAATACAAAACATGTACTTTTTTCTGCCTCTCTAGCTCTATTGTGTGGGTTCTGCACGCTAACGTGACAGAGACACTTCATCCTTTAATCCGTCTAATTTGAAATCAGACATACCAGGAAAATCTTGCGCATCGTCCTTCCACTGCACTTTCTTGCACTGGTTCTGCACCAAGCGGTCCTGACGCAGCTTTCCAGTCTGACGGCCGTGTTGGAGCGCTGCCGGAACCCGTAGTCATAGCTAGACTCTATCTCGTAGGAGTCAGCGTAGATGTCAAGATCGTCAAACGCTGGAGACAATGACAAAGGGAAAATGTGTGAGAGTGTGTGATATGCTGCTACATTAGCTTATGTTGAGGGGTAGGAAGGAAAACCCAAGGATCAGTGAAGCCTACTATATTTAAAGGATTATGCACCATATATGTACTGTTCTGACATGATTTTATTAAATTTGATACAAAACAGACAGATTTTCACAGTATCTATTGTCTGTATAGAAGCTCTATTTTGATTGGTTACTCAGAGCTCTATATCTTGTTACAATATGTAATGAGCCAATCAAATATCCTCTAAAATGGTAGTTCTCAGATGGTTAACAGCAAAAATATATTCCTAAAGGCCATCCTATTCCATTTCACCCTATCTTGCCTCAGTAACTATAGGATGTGGGATTAAGTGACCTATTTACAGCCAAGCATATTTAGTATATGGTGTTAGAGAGCTTACTTTGAAAATTGGCCCAAATTGAATAAACTTTGATGTATGTAATTCAAGGTGTCCCACCCGACGGCAACATATATTTTTCTCTTGTTTCGTACGAAAGGCCATCACCAACATACCTTGAATTCAAAAAAATTTGACATACCATATCCGACATACAATTTTAATGTGAGTTAGTTAAACCAAAGTTTTAAATCCGGTTTTGTCCCCACTAAACATGGGTGACCGGGTTCACCTCACACTCAGCAATACTGTTTTATGTATTACAATAACACAGAGTACTGTATAAAATATTTTCCGGTAACCATAAACAAACCATATTTTAGCTTGTAGCATCAAAATGGGAAAGAAGTCAGCCAAAATATTTTGCAGATGAGATGAGAAAAATACTTGGTTTCTAATGATTACAAAATCGTAGGTTCAATATTGGGGTTCAAGGTGGGGTCGGAGGCTGACGATCAGGTGGTGCCCATTTAAAATTCAGAATCCTTTGCTCGCACAAGGCGGTTTCTCGAACCCACAAGTGTTTCGCCTGTGCGTGATCACTTGCTCTATGATGAAGTTTGGCAAATGATGATTAGAAAGAGAACAAAATGCACTGGAGAGAAGTGTTACAAAGGTTACACATGGGGTCACAAAGGTCAAATGCAGGTCACCACCCCGCCCACCGATGCACCATGCCCGAGCACCCTCACCTCCCCATCCTTGACACTCCCCCCCCCTCGCTCTTTTTGTACTTTTGCATTCCCACACTGACCCTACCCCGGCACACCGATTTGTTAATGGCAAGGCTGTGACATGAGGTCATAAAGGGTCGAATGAGGTCATAAAGGTCACATGAGGTCATTCAAGTGGTCACATGAGGATACCAATGGCGTCACATGGGTTCACCAAGGGCACAGGGGTTGGGGGTTGGTAAAAAGGTCACATGGGGGTGAGGGGGGGAACAAAGGTCACACAGTCACCAGGTCACACATGTTCACCAAGGTCACACAGGTCACCAAGGTCACACAGTTACCAAGGTCACACAGTCATCAAGTTCACAGCACCAAGGTCCATGGGGTCACCAAGTCACATGGGGTCACCAAGGTCACCATGGGTCACCAAGGTCAATGGGTCACCAAGGTACGGGGTCACAATGGTACAATTGGGCACCAAGGGTCACACGGGGTTCACAAAAGGTCACATGGGGTCACAAAGGTCAATGCAAGTCACCAAGGTCACAAGTCACCAGGGTTACAGTCTACAAAGGTCACACAAGGTACAAAGGTCAATGAGCTCACCAAGGCCAACATGAGGTCACCAAGGTCCATGAGGTCACCAAGTTCACATGAGGTCACCAAGGTAACAAGAAGTCACCAAGGTCACCAAGGTCCCATGAGGTTACCCGGCCCCTCGACACCCCCCACCTTCCTCGATTCTGTCACCCTACCCAACGCACACCACCATCTGGACCCCACCCAGATGCACAACACCCGACCCTACCGACGCACCCCTGCCCCCCCTAGACCGCACGTAACTACACCCCACCCAACCCCCCTCCACCGGACCAGCCACCTCAACCCAAAACAACTCCCTGACGCAAACACCACATGTCCCCCACCCCCCATTAATTCTGTCTCGCCAAGAACACCATACCCTGCCCCCGCCAAACACCCAAAACCTGCCTCCTCCCCCTCACTCCACATCGGCCTCCTCTCCAACACCCCACATGATGCCCACTCACAAACAACCCACCGTGCCAGCCAGCCAAACCAATCCCACGCTGCCCCCCTACCACAAAAAACCAAACCATGCCCCGACACCAAAACCCACCTGCCCCCCCTCCCCACACCCCACCCTGCCCCCTCTCCCCACCAACACCCCACCCTGCCCCTCATGAATTTCACTCAAAGAGTATAGTTATAGTAGTTTTGCACATGTCGACAAGGGAATTGCATTATCCGATGGACATTTCAGAGATACAGCAATTAGCATATTTAATAGCCATTTGCATACCTACGCACAGGTATCATGAACTTTCAAATAGAAAGAAGATGCGCCCATAATGGGTTTTCGGTGCAGTGAAGGAAATTTTGCATATCCGATGTACCGTTTCAAAAATCTAGCAATGACGCGGATTTTATGCCTATTTAATTAGTTCATTTGCATAAGGTAACTGTTCGAAATATCGTCCAACATTAATCAGGCTTGAGAACTCTTTATCCGCTTCTTCAACAAGATACATCATTATACGCCTTCCGGAACTCCAGAGAAACTTGCACACAATCCTTGCTGGAAAAGGGTTTATCATTTGCCGGCCACAGAAAGCTAATTCATATTCATGCATATGCAAATAAGCAGCCAAAAGCTTACACATACTATTCTGGCACCTCACTCTATTTAACCCTACCAAGTATGAAGTAAATCGGGCTATTAGCGTTTAGCCAGCAGAGCTTAAAAAAGGTTTTAACGAAGGTCTGAAAACTATGCAAATAAGGGCTAATTAAATACATGCATATGCAAATATGCAGCCAAAAAGCTACACATAATATGCGGCACCCAACTCTATCATCCTATCAGTTTGAAGTACATCGGGCATAGATAGCGTTAAGCCGACAGAGCATTTTAAACAGGTTAACCGAAACATAAGGACGGCACATACGGACATACATCAGGACACACAGATTGACTAGTTGTGCTCATGAACTTCGTTCAGGCGACACAAAAACATAATAGGTCCAACAATACCAAGAAACATTTCTTATCCTATCTAAAAAATATCAGGAATTTTATCATTAAAATGAGGGTCTAAGTTAAATTAGACAAACATAGTAGGCAAATCATGTCAAAGATATGACAAGAATTCTTTTTAAGGACTGCATTTTACCTGTTATGTGTTCAATGCACTCAGAGACTGTTTTATTTGAAAATATTATGAAAGAAAAGTACTTGGTTATTATTGACCTCAAAAAAGGTTTAACTTACTAGCTCAAAGGGCTGGTTGGTAAATTTAAATATACAGTGTCCAAAAAAACTTTACTCTAAAAAAAGCACCCCCAATTTCAAGTCTTTATAAAAAATAAACATATGATGTGTACATATTTGAAAGGTAAATTCATTAGTTTTAAAACAGCAAACCCCCATTTAATTTGGGATTGTTCTATAAAATGAAGTGAGCTGTGGTCAATAAATGACGTGCTTTTGTTTTTTTTTTTCACTTGTGCACAGATAGGCTTGTTTTATTGCACCACTCTCCTTAAGCTAATGTGGGTTAGCTAGCTGATATTCAAATTATTCTTTGAATTGTTCAAAATTAGAATTAATACAAATTGTGACATAGCACAATAAAAGCATAAGAAAGTTATGCTCAAATAATCACACTAATAATGCATATTCAAAGATCACCATACTTTTGTCCTTATTATGATAATCAAGACTTTTTTCAATTCTGTTTAAGGGCTCTCGACGTTTGAGTGCAAACATACCCTATCCATATTTACACGGACAAAAAAAAAGATTTTATTGAAATGGACATAAATTCAATGCATTTAGGACTCAAAACAAAAGAGGATTTTGCTGTTTTTAAAAAAGCTTAAGGCAATGTACACTTTGCAAAATATGTAAACATACAATGCATAAATATTTAATACAAGGCGGTTCCGACCAACCAACCAAAGTCTTCGCCTGCTTTCGCGCAAAGCTGTAAGACAAAGAACATCACACCAGATTGCAATTGTAAGATACAGGGTATTCCCAAAAGTTGTGCAAGCAGATAGTGGAGGATTGCAGATATCTCCATCCTACCCCCCCCCAACCCCACACACCACCACCCCCCCCCACCCCCATCTCAACAACATCCCCCTACCCAACACCCCGCACCACCCGCCAAGGACCCCGCCCTCCCCCAACATTCCCTACAACACCCGCCCCTCCCTAACACCCACAACACCCCACCCCTATCCCCACATTCTGCCACACCCACCCCCATCATCCAACCCCCCGAACACCCCACCTTTCCCCAAACACCCTGGATAACCAGCTCACACCCTCCGAAAACACCCACCCCCTCCCCAAAAAACCCGGCCAACAACTAACCCCGCCCAACACACCGCACCACCGACCCCCCCAAACACCGCTAACACCACAATACCCCTCACCAACACCCCCGAGCAACACCCAACCCCTCAAACCCCACCCCTCCCACTAAACACCCCCCCCACCCGCCCATAACAAACACCCACCCACCCCCGACACAGACAACACCACAACGCGCGCGCACAACACAGGGCAACATCCACCCCCGCCAAAACCCGACCCCGCCCCAACACCCCGAAAAAACCCAGCCCCCCCAAAAACCGCAATACCCCACACCCTCCCCAACACCCCGTCAACAACCCCACCACCCTCCCACACCCAGCAACACACCACCCCTCCACAACCCGCACCCACCCCCAAAACACCCCCTACCTAAACCCCGCAACACACAAGAAACACCAAACACCCTCCCAACACACCGCAACACCCAAAAACCCCTCACCCACACACCCGCAACCACCCAACAAACCACAACACCCCACCTCCTCCCCACCTCCTCACCACCCCACCCCTGCCCAAACACGCTCCCCAAACCCTTCTCCTTCCTCAACACCCTACTCCATCTCAAAAACCCAGCTGTGCTCCATGTTACACAGAAAGTTGATATCAATGAACTGTTTCAGCGGATTAGAGCAATACGCATATTAATTAGATCAAGTGCATCACAAAAATGCCCTTTTAATTGGCCCACATGCACTGACCGTATTATGATTCACACCAAAGATGTATGAGGAATAGTTTATGTAGCGAAGGACTTTTGTGTATCCATTGTACCGTTTCAGCGATACCGCCATATGCATATTTAATTAAGCTCATTTGCATACAAGCCGACCGGATCACAACTTCGAAAGTTTGCACAAGATGGGACAATACAGGCTTTCATGCATGAAGGAAATTTCCGCATCCGATGTACCCGTTTCAAAATTATAGCAATTCCGATGATGTTTGCATATTAATTAGCTCATTTGCATACCTAAATTAAACCAAAATACGCCAAAATCTAATCATGTCGAAAACTCTTCAACCCACTTCTTCCACCACAGGTACTATAATTAATATGCTTTACGGTAACTCTAAATCAAGTACACAAGCTGTTTTGCCTTAAATTATGCAAATTAGACACTAATTAGCATAGTTTATGCCCAAAATGCCACTTGACCCAATTAAGATTCACCAAAAGGGGAATGGCATAGTATCTTAATGCAGCGAAGGAAATTTTGCCTATCCGATGTACGGTTTTTCCAAGAGATACAGTAATGACGCATATTTAATTAGCTCATTTGCATACCTAAGCCGGCCTGTATCCAATCACGCACTTTTCATCATTGGCAAAAAAGATGGGCACCATGATATGCTTTCAAGCAGCGCAGGGATTTTCTGTATCTTTGAAAAAGTTACCGTTTTCAATTTTATAGCAATTACGCTGGATTTTGCATATTAATTAGCTCATTTGCATACTTTATTTGCCCGCAATACCCGCGAAATCTTAATCAATTCGAGACATCTCCAGCCCGCTCCCCTCACCACAAGTTACATCATCAGACCCTTACGGAACTCCGGCTCCAGAAAACTTGTACACAAGCCTTCGAGGGAAAATTTTCGTAAATTATGGCAAATTAATACTAATTAGCATATTTTACGCCCCAAACTCTAATCGGGGGTCCGAGAACTCGTGGACCCGCTTCTTTTCCACAAGTTACCTCACCGTAGCCCTTACGGAACTCTCCAGATAATCGTACACAACCCGTGAACAAGGACGGCGGGCAGGACAGACAAGCATGACAGACGACGAAAAGTGAGTACTAACTCTCTGCCGAACAAAGTTCAGGCCAGACAAAAACTGAAATAAGGGGGCGGGGTAAATTAGGGTATTTTTTGAGACACTCTGTATACATATGTCGGCAAGAGTCCATATATACCCCTTCAAAGTTCTACATGTACCAAATTTGTTTTCTTTTTGGCTTAGGGTTAGGGTCTGTTGTTAGTGTAGGCCATAAATAAAAATAATTCTATCCTGGGGGGGGGGGGGGGGGGAGACCTTTTAAAAGGGGGAACAATAGCTATGGAACTCTTTCCAATAAGTCTAATTCAATTAGACCATTTTTTTAAATTTAAGGTTTTATTTTTTTTTTTTTTTTAAATGTTTAAAATGTACACTACAATTTCTATTTTGCCAATTTTTACAATAATCTCACAATGCAGACACATTTCACTAAGTTGCGGAATCCATCCTGTGTTCTTCTCTGTCGAGTTAGGATAGGGTGAAAAATGGCAGGATTCTACTTTTCATATAAGAATTAACTAAACCAAGTCTCTAAGGTAAATGAACATTAATAATCCGCTAATCTTATGCTTAAACCCATGACAATGTCAAATTTGGCATTTGTGTAAACAACTTTTACATTAGTGCATAACTTCATAAGTTGTTATTTTCCCATACACGATTGGCGCCAAAATTAGACACCACTTGTCGTTTTGGGCAAGGTATTTTAATTTGACTTGAATTAATCAATCGCAAGTGAGCAAAATAGGAACACTACACTACTCTGAATATCTCGTAATTGTACAATATTATACAAACATTTCATGCATTATATAACCACCACAGTGTTTTAATTTCACAGATTTTGCCTGAACATGGCCTAAGTCCTCTTAATTGACTCTTCCAACTCTTTCTCTTCTCTTGTTAAACTGCCTTGTACTTACTTTTTTGGGGTAATTAAAGGTACAATACTTAAAAAAATATTTTCTAAATCAACAAATCTTTTTAAAAATCATTACATGTCAGGTCGGTCCGATTTCTTTGAGGGCCTGCTAAGTATCCTGGTAACAGTACTATCTGTTCGGGCCAGAATGTCAATCGGCTAAACCATCATCCCATTAGGTTTCTAGGGAAATCCGATGAAGAGGATTGCTAGGTTACCGCCTGATAAACACTAAAAAGAAGATCTTACCTACATGGGTGTCGGCTCTGGAAGCTTGGCCATCCCAGCACACTGACGTCATGAAGGCTCCAGGTCAATTGTCTTTTGTGGTAAACATGGTAAAATTTATTTTTAATTTATAGTTTTTTACTTTTTACTTTTTTAAATTTTGAGGGGGGGTGGTCAATGCAATCATCCATAAGAAATATCAATATATCATGGGTTAAAATTTTTTGGGTCACCCTATATAACCAATGAGCTACACACATTTTGTAACACATCTCAGGAACAAACGTTTGAGTGTGAAAGAGGTAGACAAGACTGACAAGGACCCCTGAATTGATTCTTTAAGTACTCTGCAAATGGTGCCTTAAGGATAGGGGCCAAGACAAAGTTTGTACATGGGTCAATTTTTAAATTTATCCAAGCATTTTGAAAATAACCATGTTCTTTGGTCTAACCCAAGGATTCAGGAATGGTATAGTTTTGTCCTATCTACAACGTAAAGGTTTAGGTTAGACTAAAAACAACAAAAATCATAAAAAAGGGTCAATTTCAGTTGTACAGGGGTCCAATTTTAAAAGTTTGCCCCATTTAGATAAAAATGTTGCAAGTATTGGTGGAGTTTCATAGGATGAAAATAAGGAATAGTTTTTGAAGACTGTCCTAAATGCTTAGTTACCTGATGTAGGGGGGCACAGAAGGTCACATCCCATTTTGCAATTCAATGGGCTTGACCTTGTTTCCCCCCTACTTTCTTAAGTGAGCATTTGAGACTCTCAAAACTATTACCTTATTTTGATCTTATGACTCCACCAATAATTGCACCATTTTTTATCCAAATCGGACAACTTCATATTTGACCCCCTGTACAACTGAAATTGACCTTTTTTATTGATTTTTTGTTGTTTTAGCCTATAACTCTTAAACCTTACGTTGTAAATAGTACAAACTATAACTTCCTGAATCCTTGTGGTTCGACCACTTTCAAACACGATTGGATCAAGTTAAAAATGGGGGAGACAATGGGAAGAGGTTTGCCCACTGGGTCGCTTATCTTTACTGTTCTTTTTTCCTCTCTTTCTTTCAAACTATTATAATTCAATCCAGGTGCATTGTTTTCTAGAGCAAATATATTGAATACAAGTCCTGGGCTACAATGTTTTCTCCTCAGTAATTGTAGAAGCATCTCATCAAAAACACTCATCATAAATTTTAATTACTCAGTCATTTGTTTGGATAGTCCAACAAAATTAACGAAATTGGCCCATAGGACAGTGAGTGCAAGCTAGTGTGGAGGGCCACCCTGTTGGAATATTTTGTTCATAGCATCAAACGGAAACATTTCCAGACATTAACTTTCACTGGGGTATAGAGAAAATATGACGCTATCTTCTGGTTAAAAACCCTTTTATTTGATGGCATTAAGTGGGGAGACAAGTGGGGAGACGAGGTTGCACCCACTGGGTCGCTTATCTTTACTGTTCTTTTTCGCTCTTTTCTTACAAACTATTATAATCAATCCCGGCCTTGTTTGCTATGAGCAAAGATAATTGCATACAAGTCCAAACTTATTCACAAGCCAATACCACTTCTCTCACTACTCCTTGCACAAGTTTAAGTACTGTTGTAACACATCTCCAGTTGGGCACATACTACTACCTGAATGGCACATTTGATTGAATGCCATAAAAATGGCAGGCTCAAATGGTTTCAAGTAGGGTGTGTGTCTTACCCTCTGAACATTTGCCTAAATGCTAAAGATATGCATGTTTCAGTGAGTCAAATAATGAGGGCCTGGAATGAATTGCTCCCCCCCCCCCCCATAACTGAGTATGCTATATGGGGTCAGAATACATCACAATTTATAGTCCCAGAGCTCAAAAATCATTTGTGCTCCTGGAGCTGTAAATGGCACTTCTAGGCATCTCTGCCTGGAAAAATGGGCACATAAACACTTTTGTTAATTTCAAGGCCTGTCCATAACCCACACTTATCACAAAACACATTGAACTTTGACTCACAAGCTTCCACCAAAGAAGGCCTACTGAAAGAAATTTACACACTTCAAACAGGGGACGAAATTTGAATAAGATTGAAAAGACACCAACAGTAATAATTTGAAAATGTGCCAGTGCCGCTTTAAGTTTAAAGAAATCGAGTGATCTACAGAAGAGTAATATGCATGTTTAAACACTAGAAGGCAAAGTTCACACATTACTTTATGATGTTGAACTCTGCCTCATAAGATTTTCTAGACTCTAAAAAGCTAAGTTTATAAACCCTATACATCATTCTATAAAATGTTGAACTTTGTTTACCAAGCACAAGAAGGCAAAGTTCATACTCTCTTATATCCCTGCAAAAGCTGTTGAACTCTGCCTCCAAAGATTCTCAAACTCTGGAAGGTTTAAGTTCATAACTCACATTCATCACAATACAAAATGCTGAACTTCTTCACCTCACATGTCTACAATGCTTCATAACCTTCTCCACAACACAAGATGTTACATTCAACTTCTTAAGATCCCACAAAACTTGGCTTCACAGACAGACTTTATTTCAACTAATTCAGTGATTCAGCTTAAATCAAAGCACCGATTCCCAAAGATAGCACTCTGAATCGACTAAAACAACAAAAAGAGGGGGTGAAGGGAAACTATGCTGGTGCCAGGGCCGTTATCAAGACAAATTGTGGAGGCAAAGCGGTCATCAATCTTCTCAACTTCCTGCCAAGATTTCGACGAGATGCACTAAGCACGGGGAGTATGTGGACGTTACTAGTCTCGCTCCAAGCGTACACAAGAAAGCGGTTTTCAAGCAAATAATCTAGTGGCAGGTAATTGCTGTCTATTTAATATGTATTTATTCAGGACAAAGGTAGAAGCTGAAAATTCTACAATCATTAGTTTGTTTTGAGACAAATCCATTTCTCACTCAATATTTCATATAAATCCAGTGAAAAACCTAACAAATCATTCTTTGACTCTTATTTTTTCCTATTTAATTCAAAAAGTATTGCTACCAATTCTAAAAATTAAATAGTTAACAGTCTGCTGGCAAAGGTATTCAGCATTGCTATCCTCATACACAGATTTGAACCAAGTCTAAACTGGTCCCGCATCCCCAGTCAAACAAACTCACGGTCTCAATTAGCACACACATCAGACGGGCATCAGACGCCACTTACATTTAGCCCATGAGCACTAAGCAAACTTGCCTACAATAATCTATCATCCCGACACATTGTTGCCCTTATTTATTAAGCAGCAGCACCTCCAAATCAAAGAAACAAAGCGGCAGAGTTGAATCGGGAGGATTTTCAACAGAAAGACGCTTTCTACGACTTAAAAACCACTGCTGCTATAAATTCTTATCAAATGCTTGCACACGCCATGGTTCACTGTTTGGTAATGTAATAAAAGGGGTTAGCACGAGGGATTTAGGTGGTGAGAAATTGGGAGGAGTAATCACAAGGAATTCTGCACCATTAAACGTTAATCGGCACATCTCCAGTCCCGGGCTGTGATGGAAATGATGAGGAATTCAACACCATTTACAATCAATTCCCACATCTCCACTTTTGTAAAGCATACCATGACTGTCAGACACGCGAGCTGCTTGTGGGAAGGCAGAAAGAGGAAAGAGGGGATTAAGGTTATCTCGGAGTCACCCGTTCTTGCATATCCAGATTTTGACTAAGCTTTTTACAGGAGCCAGTTTATACACAAGGATTAGTGTATCCTTCAAGTAGATAATAAATAATAAACAAAATAATGGCAATTCATACATTACCAGGGTAGCGTGTGAAATGAGGATGTAGAACTCGGGTTCCAGGGTAAGATGCGGTACTAAAACTTCACTTTTATGGACCTGAACGGATATGCTTCACAAAATTGATTCAGCTCTTAGATTTCAGTATTGACTTAACCTCCAAGACCCCTTGCTCATTGACTTGATCTTAAGGACTCTAAGGTTGAGTCAATGAAGTTTATCACTTTCAAGTTTAGCTACCAATTGCTACAGTTAAAGACACTATCAGTGATATGAAAATATTTGAAATTTGCAGGATTAGACTTCAAGTGAAGGTAATCTGTAGAATTCATAAGTTACTTTGTTCCAAATGAAGGAATTGACAGACAGACAGAAACAGAAGAAATGGCAGTGTTCCGAGTAAGATTCCAGTCATTTACGTGTTGTAGAAGTGTCCGTACGGACACTAACACTGACCCCCCTTAAAATCTCTGATTCTGTCCTTTATTAGGGCATTGCTTCTGGTTTTCTTATCATTTGCAGGGGAGGTGTCGGATACCTGACTTGTTACATACATGCCCAAATCTGATTTTTGATAGATTTTTTTATTTTCCTGCTTTAGCAAATCACTGATCGGCCTTTAAGGTTGGCTTCCAAAATTCAACACCGGTGACTTTGCCAGTTTCTGGTTTTTAGATGAACCGAATCACGTTAAGAACATAAACATTGTCCCCAAACTGGAAGAACCAGGCAGAGAGAACGCGTGAATACCACGGTGGTTCAGTTTGTAGCCTCCCCTAACTTCACTGCTAAGATATCATGTCTAAAAACACAAAAATGGAATTTCTTTAATCCACATTTTGACATGTTTATCAAGCAACAAAATTTCTGTCACGCAACACAATAGACAAAAATTAGTTTCAGACAAAAAGTAATTATTTTCCCCTTGTTAAGGGGTATATATTTTAGGGCACCTAGTTTAGGCAGGAGAGAGCCACTGTGAGAATCAGTTATATGTGATGAGAAAAGCCTAAACTCCAGCAGCAATGGTGTTTTCTCTCTTGAGTATGTCCTTCAAAATGAGGGATTTGAGCGGGATCAAACAAATTTGACAGTTGATGAAAGGGGGAACACAAAAACAAAAAAGAGCTCAATGATGCAGTGGATATTAAGAGCTCTAATTTTAAAGCTAACTGTCGCTCTAACATGACGAGGGCTATCAGTGATTCAATATGGATCTCTAAGAAGTGACGTAGTTAATAATTATTTGATGAAATTTTCTACACCAATAATATCTTCATAGTAGTTACCACAAGCTACCACCGAGGACATGGATTACTACCCATTAGAATACACTCACTGGTTGGATTATTTCTGTGTATTTTGGCATTTTTTATAGATAGTTTGTGGAATATATTTGCATTTTGTGCGACATATCGGGAATTAGGGTCTCGTTTTATGATGCCCGATTTGATTCATAATGACTTTTCCAAAAAAACAAAAACATTCAAAAAATGATAAAAGAGGAAAAAGGTATGCGGCCCTCATCTTATGAAACTGAGGTTCAAATTTTTTCATCCACTCTCAAGATGGCGTCATGGTAACGTGAAGTAGATACGTGGTTATAGCTGGGGTTACTCCGATTAATGTCTACACCAACATCCACCTTTCTCCAACCTTGGGGCAACAAAAAAAAAAAAGACTACAGGGTGAGCCATGGGGTAGGGTCAGAGAAGTAGCCACATCACTGGATACCTAATAACTGTGTCTTGGAAGCCCTATCTTGCAGGCCTCGCAATTAGCCCAGTGGTACTGTGTCGTAGCTGCCGCGGCAGGCATGTGAGTAAGGGAAAAAGGCTGTGTCAATGTTTGTAAAAGTAGGTGCAAAGGGTAGGCCTATATTGTAATATGGCACATTAAAGGTGCCAATTGAGGCTTTGAAGTAACAAGATCATGGTAAGGGTTAAGATTTTTAATTAAAGGCAAAGCAAAGATAAGATATATTGATCTAAGGTCAACATCATGTGGGACATACCCTGACAAGGCCAATGTATCGGAGGTAATGAAATCAATCGAATAGGGGATACACTCAAATGTTATTAATTAGGACAATTTTAAGGTCACACGAGGTGTGACCTGGGGGGGTCACATGAGGTCACCAAACATGTGGGACTATGTCTACGGGCCATTTTATCTAAGTGTCAAGGAAATCGATCCACATTCCCTTTTGTGATACACCAAAGGCATTTTACTAATTTTGTCCAATTTAAGGTTCACATGAGGTAACAAAGGTCAAATGAGTCACAAAGGTCAATGAGGTCACCAACATGTTGGGACACTACCCAGGGTCATTGTAACTAAGTGTCATGAACAATCGATCAACATATGTGATACACCAAGCAATTCTATTAATTCTGACCATAAGGTCACATAAGGTCAAAACAAACAAAAATGTACACTACCCAAGGGCCAATGTATCCAAGGTCATGAAAACGATTGAATAATGTGGATACACCAAGCAATTTTATGAGTGAGTGAGTTTAAGTAACGACAACCTCAACACAATTGTGTTTATATCGGGTCAGTGACATTTTGTCATTTAACATTAACAATATAAAAAAAACACGCAATATTTAAAAACCCTTTCCTGTCAATTCCAAAGAACAATTAAAATTACAAAAGGATACACAAGTCATACAGTGAGGAACCAGAAAATCACATATCCATGTATAACAAGATTTAACACCAACTAATTGCAAAGATACACTTAGAAGAACCTGCATCAAGAAAAACAAGTTCAAAAAAGATTATACTGATAAATTTATTAACTATACACATCATAGATTGATGACAAAGGTCATCAATCATCATGTACCAAGCAAAAACTTTCAACTTCAAATACAGAAATCGACCAATCGCATCAGAACACGCAAACAGGAGATCCCCCTTTTAGACCAATATATCAGTTTATCTTAAGTTTCAAAGAATCGATCGAACATTTGTGGATACACCAAGAATTTTTATAATTCTGAATTTTGGGAAACTACCCACGGGCATTGTAACTAATAGTCATAAAAACATCGATCACAATAGGTGGATTACCCAAGCATTTTCTAATTCGGACCATTTGTTAGGCAAAGTGAGGTCACAAAGGTCCACAAAAGGTCACCAACAGTGGGACACTAACCAATGGCTAATGCATTTCTAAGTGTCATGAAAATCGATCGATAAATGTCTGGAGATACCAAGCAACTTGATAATTTGACAATTTAAGGCACATGAGTTCACAAAGGTCAAATTGCGGTCACAAACATGGGGGGGACTTCCCAAGGGGAATGTACTAGGTCATGAAAATCGATCGACATATCTCGAACACCAAGCAATTTTATAATTTGGCCCATTTTAAGGTCGTATGAGGTCACAAAGGTCACATGAGTCATCAGCATTGGGGCACTACACAAGGGCCATTGTAACTAAGGGTATGAAAATCGATCAACACATATGTGGATACACACGCAATGTTATAATTCTGACCATTTTCAGGTCATATTGAGGTCACAAAAGGCACTGAGGTCATCAACAGGTGGGACTCTACCCAGGGTCCATTTTCCATAAGCTGTCAAAGAATCGATCGAACATTTGTGGGTACACCAGCATTTTATAATTCTGACCATTTTGGGACGCTACCCAAGGGCCATTGTAACTAATAGTCATAAAATCGATCACCATAGGTGGATACACCAAGCAATTTTATAATTATGACCATTTTTAGGTCACATTGAGGGTCACAAAGGTAAATGAGGTCACCCACATGTGGGACACTACCCAAGGGCTATAATGCATCTAAGTGTCATGAAAATCGATCGACATTAGTGATATTACCAAGCAATTTTATATATTCTGACCAATTTTAAGGTCACATGAGGTCACAAAGGTCACGAGGTCTCATTCAGCCTGGGGGACACTACCCAAGGACATTTTAATAAGTGAATGAAAACGATTCAACATATGTGGATCACCAAGCCATTTTATATTTGAACATTTAAGGTCACATGAGGTACACCAAGGTCACATGAGGTCACAAACATGTGGGGCACTACAAGGGCTATGCATCTAAGAGTCATAAAAAAATCGATCACCATATGTGGATACACCAAGCAATTTTATAATTCTGACCATTTTAGGTTTCAATGAGGTAATCAACTGTGGGACACTACCCCAGGGGAAGTTTTTATTTAAGTGTCAATAAATCGATCGACGTGGATACACCAAGCCAAGTTATATAATTCTGACATTTTTGGGAAAACGACCTCTAATCGTGACCCCACTCGCTGAGAAAGGTAGCTCTGGGGCAATACCCAAGGGACATGCAAGTATGTGACATTACAATGTGAATGTAGGCCATGTGGAAAAAAACGCGGGCAATATTGCGGGCATCAGGGCAATAATTGTTAGGTTAACATTTTGACCACCAGATACACAGACGTCAGGGCCGTCTTGATTCCTTCAAGCCGTATACTGCGGATTATTATACAACTTAAAATTTTCGTTCGAAAATTTGCCATGCTTGAAACGGTATGGAATATGTCGCGGTGTGTGTGTTTGCTCCTGTTCTTAATTAATATGATTAATGCCTTGCGCGTCTATTCACGGACCACGAGATGTGTTAGGCAATGACCATGCCGATAAGCAAAAATGTATAAATGACAAATTGGAACAACCCACTGCCCAAGCCAATTTATTAAGATACCACAACAAGAACGAAAAATTTGTACACTTGCGAATCCTCAACTTCGGGGTTAAAAATTAAAAATAGGCCATGAATATAGTAGCCCTACCATGAAGTTAAGAATAGTACACGATCATAACTTCATGTCGAACCAGGGATATTAAAATATACGTTATTTCGATTTCGGCCCCTTTGTGAATTAACATTCTATGGCAGGTGCCTTCATGGCATCAAGGCCGACGACAAGTGACACGGCAGTTTCTATTGATTTGTTAAACTGAAACCTTGACCGGTCAATGCCAGATTTACGTATTTTCCGATTGGTCGAAAAGGGCATTTCAATGACCCGTATATTTGTTTATTGATATCTGGATCGCTTGTCGTGTAATCATGAATATTATTGTTAAACATATTTGGCAGTCACGCAATCATCACGCGCCAGGGAATGATAGGTTCTAATGAGACCGTGTCTCACGTTCTTGGGAATTCCCAAGTATGTAACAGCGTGAGATGATGAATATTTAATTAGCACAAACCTTATGTTTTATCAAGGAGGTAGGCCCTTGGTTTTATACGTAGGGAGGATCAAAACTGTGGATATTCTGATGCTCTAATCATGAAAAGTCCTGACTACTATTATACTGATTATAGAATATAAACAACAACAAAGCATTTTTGGATCGACATAGACAGACTTTTATTAAGAAAACGGTGTGAGTTGTACGCTCTTGGATTCCCAATGAATGTATAAAACAGCGATTGAGCTCAGAATATTTAATTAGCCCATATCTATGTTTGAGAGGTAATATAGATTTTGTTATCCAGGAGGTTTGCTCCTGGTTTATGCGGGGGATCAAAAACTTTGGCTATTCTGATGCTTCAATCATGAAATTATGTCATTACTATAATATACTGATATAAATTAATACACATTACAGCATTTTTTGGATCGACCAGAGACAGACTTTTATTACGAACACGGTGAGTGAGTTTCATGGTGTAGGTACATTGTAGAACCTTACAAATACAGCAGCATCACACAGACAGGTATTATAACAAATCACTCGATCGCCAGGTTACAATTATAGCCCGCAAATCCAACCACGCTCAAACCGCCCTCTCGCATATTATATGCGAAGTTAGTACCGTCCAACATGAGAATTTATAACTAGAAAATATCGGATTCTCGCAAAAAAACACCTTAAAAAAAGACATAAAGACACAACCCAAATCAAAATCCGTAACATGCGTTTCTGGCATAACATCAAAGCTTGCACAACACCAAATTCAGGGCAATTCAAAAGCATAAAAATAGTAGGGCGTTAAGCAACGGCAAACACGATAGATTCTTCTTACGTGTGATAGCATAGGACTATTATTAATAGACCAAAAAAGTTAATAAGGGGGAGGACATGAACTTTTAAATGGGAAATTCCATAAAATTAGGAGACTGCTAAAGGGCTTGAAAGGAAGCAAAAGGAATGTAAATTCTTCGCTGAAAAAGAAAGTGGGAATTCCTCCATTTCCCTGGCGTAAATAATGACCCACCCCACCCTATTAGATATGGGTAGTCCCTGATCTAAAGTTCTTATCCCCAAGACTTAACCTCCCCCAAACTGTTGGGGTATTTGTTGTCCTATACAAGAAGTCAGAAATGTGTAATTTTGTTCAAACCATGGGAGAGAAATTACACACACAGAGGCCTATTGGACCCTGTGTATGTTATAAACATGAAAGTGCCTTATCAAAACAACTGCAATTTGGAAATATGCTTTCCAAATATGATCAAATAAAAACAAAACAGATGATGTTTAAAAATTACACACTGCATCTTTAAACAGCACATTTTAGTTTACCAGTAATTCCTATTTCTCAACGGACTACAATTGGCTTGGTACCCAGGGGGGGGGGGGATTTTGTTCGGGGAAGGGGTCAAGCAAGAACAAAAACAAGACAGAGGTTGTGCAGCAAAACTTGGCATACAAATGTGCGGTCATTTTGTCACTTTCCAGTCTCTGAGACAACCCACAGGGCAAATGATATTTCAATGTTGTTCACCCTGAATCCCATTTTCAATTTAGCAAATGATATATATTTTTCAATTGGTGTAGATATTACCTACCCAGTAGCCTGTAGGGTATATAACAAACAGTACTATTCATTCACTTAACACTAAATCACATTCTGCAGGGAACTTGGAAATAAGCTTTGTGGCTAATCACTCAATAAGATATAGATCCACGCTGAGGGGAATACCTGTTAAAGTGGCTATAACGTTTCGATTTACTGCTCAGATCCATAATTCTAATTGTGGTCAAACCTGCCAACATGGAGAAAGGAAAGACCCTTCATGCAGGGTTAGGGCAACATCTGTAATGCTCTTTTCAAGTTAGAGGGCGACACTCACTACGACTATGACGCGTGTTAGGCTTTAGCACCCTAGAAATGCACGCGCTCTGACCTAAGATTGCCGCCAGCTTACACACATGAATGAAAGGTGAACACAAATCAAAAATGCTATAACAATGGCAGCAGGGGTCATGTCATTCTCATACATGTCAACTTCAAAACTTGAGATTATCGTCATGTGAGAGCAATAAAGTCGTCATAACTGAATTTTGGGGAAAAACAAGGAGTATTTACTTGATTTGGTAATTTACAGGTATGGGATTCATAATTCAAATTATAATGCCAACTCAAATCAAAGTAAAATATTGTATGAAGAAAGTGACATCAAAAAATATACAAAACAAAAGAAATTTGACACAAAAACGGAATCTGACAAAAATAACAAATATTGCCGAAATATACGACTTTGTGCACTCATTATGATATATGGGACTGTCCTGCTTGATAGTAATGATTCCACTCCTATAACAAACACCCGTATTGAGAATGGTTTTGAGACTCACGGATTGAGGTAGCATGGCGGGCACTTCCGTTGTAAGAGACTAGAGCAAACAGCACACAGCAGTAACTCCAAACTTAAATTTAAACTTTCCAAACATTATTAAACTGCACCACAATTGGATTGGTGAAGTTTTCAGCAATGACCATACATTGAGATTCTCATTATTTTTCCTCTTTCTGTGTTATGTGATATACTATGGTGAATAATATTGTACACGCACTGGAAACCAGCAATGAGATTTCAAAGAAGTGGGTGGGGTTTATAGATACAGGGAAAGTGCTATCCAGGATTTCAAGTGTGAGGCCAAAGAACAGATTTCTGCATCTTTGGAACTCAATTTAGGCCAAATTTTACCTCTTAGAAACTATAAGGGCCATGGTCTGATCACTAATAGCCTCATCCCCAGAACCCCAGATTTTACTGGAAGTGGTCAAAATGTTGGTATCTGAAGAAAGCTACTATTTTTCTCATTTACCCTGTGAAATCTTAGGGCTAAAGGAAGTTTAATTTGGAGGTTTTTAGCAAAATTGTGCCCCATTTGGTTGACCAATATTAATTTTACACAGTACTCTATGGGACTTATAAAATCATGTTTTAGCTCTCACATCAAAACAGATTGAAATATTGGTGCAAAACTTTACAGATGGGGTGATGGCCTTTCCATCAAGATGACAACTTTATATACTTAAACCGGACCATCCCCCTTTAACTTTTCAGAGTTCCAGGCTAATTTTGTTCATATCTGAGGCTTTAGAACTTAAAAATCATAAAAATGTTTAAAAGGGGAGTGTTTGGAACTGAGATTGGCTGAAAATGTGGGTCTGTAGAACCAAAATTTGAGCTGAAAAAAGGGTCTTGACTACAGTATATCCCCATAGTACCAGATATAGGGAGTGTCTCCCCCGAGTTCCTGTTAACTGATAAACTTCTACTAACCTCAGACAAAGTGGCCCATGGGGCAGTGTTACAGACTTCATCACTCATAATACCCAACTAGTGAATTCCTTACACCTGAAACATTGCAGTTAATCATTTTATGGTTAAAACATATTTCAAAACATTAAAATAAGAGTTGATGAGTTGGTCGGGTAAGGCTAACACAATTTAATTGCCTTCTTGTCTTATATCCAAATGATGAATCTGTTCAAGTAAAAGTTTGAAAACATAGCATTTGGGTGATAATCTGTAATTCAAACACCAATATGAGCAGGAAAGCAAGCGAACGTGTATGTAAGAGAGCAAACTGGTATCCATCCAACTAACCAATCATCCAATTGACCAACCAATCATCCAATCAAACAACCAATCATCCAACCATCCATCCACCCAACCAACCAATCAATCAACCATCTAAGCAACCAACCACACACATTATACACTGAAATGTCACAGAACACTATTTTAAAATTAAGTAAAAACATAACAGGGAAACCGACTCATACTGACCTGAGTATAGAGTATAGTCCAATGTTCAATTATAATCCCACCCCCGGTTTTGAAAGAATCTGAGAAAATCTTATTACAATCTCACCAGAATTGTTTTGCTGGAAGGCGATAGATTACATACAATTTTTGTTAAAACCATTGTTTTGTTAGAATCTTCTTGTGATTTTCTTTACAAAAATTAATTAGGTTCATACTTAGTTTAGATTTACCGGACTTTGTGATCAAACATTATTTGACACTTGAAAATATACGGAATAAGTTTAGCTTTGGAAGGCTGAAATGTTGAGGATCGGTGTTTCATGTTAGGTGGAGATTCCCATTCATAATCCCACCTCTTCACTTTCAAGCTCTTAGGTTCAAAATAGCAGGTGAGGTCAGTACGGTAAGAATTCAACTTCCCAACAAGCAAGAGGCATATTAAATTGAATACAGAGAACCACCCCCATATAAGAACTTGCCTGGAAATCCCTTATACCTGCAATTCATTAGTTTTGTTTTGTGTACTTCGATATGAAATCATTGCAAAAATCCAGAGAGTGAGTGTATTTAGTAAATCCACATGCACCTTTTGGGAAATTTCACTTCAATAAGGTCATGTGATACTGCAGAAAATCCGATTCTTAAACACATAAACACTGTATTTTACAATCATTTAGATTTCAAGTGCTAGTCCTTGGGATTTTGAAATGAATTTTGGGAATTCAGGATCATGAAATGTCTTGTGGTTCTAAACTTTTGAACACTTTAATCTCAACGTACGGTAAGTCGAAGTTATACAGTTTACAGTATAGGCACCTGATTGCATTGTGGGATTGTTCAAAACACTCTCTGGCAAATACCAGAGAGGTCATATTTTCCCCCTCTTTATAGAGCAAACAGTATATCCAAGATACTACGTTTACTACCCTCTGACGTTAAGGTAAACGACTAATTCAAGAACTAAATTCTTAATTAAAACATTTTTCATGTTTTCCATACATAATATCAAAGTATATCGGGGAGTTATGTGCAAGCGACCCTTTCTGATAGATTTGGTAAATGAAGATCAAATATGGCGCCAATATTGCCATTTTGAAGAAATTTGATGAACTATCCTGACCACGTGTATCACTCTATCAAAACAGACAAACTGGGTATTTAGGATAATACACCAATTTTCCTTGTACTGACGATTTTATTTTTTTAATTCATGAAAAGGTTTGATTAATATTCAAAATATGAAAATACATGAATTTGGCAAAGCTCATTAGGTGGGTTCTATTGGGGCCATTTACCGGAAAAGAGACGGATAAGGGATTAAATGTGCTCAAGAGAAATGACCTCCCTCACCATTACTGGTAAATCAACCCGGAAAACAATTTTCTTCTCGAGGAAGGAAAATAGCGGAGATCTGTTACCGGTAAACGCCAATAGAACCACCCATCGAGTGATTACGATCAACGATAGGCCCTACGTGTGGACGCGTTAGAAAGAAAGATGAGGCCACATCGTGCAGGGTGCTCTCAAATTACCGTACATCGCCTATCACGCTTGTACAGCTCCTGTAACATCGCCCTTCCTAAGTTCGAACATTTAACAGCTTTTAACCCATCTAACCTTGCTCTCATTTGACTGTAAAATGTCAAAATCGAAACATCATTTCTCTACTATCGCCAGGTCTGCAATATCTTTTGTGAAAATGTCAACCCACATTGCTTTGCATTGAACTCAGTGTACGACCTTTTGCCGGCAAAGTTTTATGTGGAGTGGATGTACAGGCAAGCCAGGGGGAGTATTAACGGTAAAGCGGCCAATAGAAAACTGACCGTTATTCACCTTTTCCTTGCTCTTACCCGGTAAGAGATTTACGGTAAACAAACAGGATCGTCAATAGAAACACGCTCTTTAATGCTCGTAACTCCAACTCGGGGTAAACCTATAAAAAAAATTTTAAAAATTAAAAATCTCAGTACAAGCAGAATCATCTAATAAACAACTCTACCAAATGCATTTTTTTGAAGAAACAAAAATGGAGATACTGTGCATCAAAACATGACACTTTGCTCCAAAAAGAGAAATGTGAGATAGGCGAAAATAGTTTTTTGAATTCTTACTAGTCCAATTACATCACCAGTGTTTTGCAGTCATAACACTTTACTAACCCTAGATGTAAAAGAGGTTGTATTGCCTGATTCCATGGGCTGTAGAGAACCAAAAGCGGTTCTATTTTTTAATTTCTGTGAGTTTTTGCAAAAAATACTCCAAACTAAGGGTTCTAAATGCATGCTAAGGAAACAACATTATTAAAATATGCTAATTAGCATTTTTTATTTTCATGGTTGGGGGGAAATTAAATAAAATATGCACAAAACAGAAAAAATTTCTTTACGGAAAAAAACATTTTGATTAGGATCTTCCTACCTTAACATAAAACCCCAACTTTGTATGGCTTACATTCTCTTTAATACAAGTAACAGATGTGCCTTTATTTGACTTGCTATATATTGAGAGACTTGTTTATTTGGCTGGACCAACCTTGTTGTGAAATAGGGACTCACTGCTTGAGTAACGTAAGTTCTTGTCATATAAAAGCTGTGAAGATATTTTCCTTTAAAAACCAGTGTGGTGTATTTACTTTTGCTGACAATTCTGAAAAATTCCTTTTTTTTTAACAGGAGAATATATTCCTGATCATTCAAGAGCATACACTAAATTACTCCGGAATGGAAGGATTATATTGGTGGTGTGTGCCCATAAGATGGGCAAAATCAATTACTACAGGCAAGCTTGTATTGAAACAAAACAAAGCAAGACTTGCAAACATGCCATAAAATGACTAACTTAATTTGCAGTAAAAAGTAAAAAATGTTCATTATCAATCAAGAAAACTTTTTTGCAGGCAAACTAAATTTGTGAAACTTTAATCACTCTGCCAAGAGACAATATCCTTTGTAAAAGATTATTAAATTGAAGCAAAGAATGAAATAAATGAACCTTGTGCAAATCTCCAAAAATATATCACTCACAAAATCATGTTGTTTATACAGTCTCAAGCCAACCGCTGAGGGAATCGAAGCCATGTACACTGAACCAATCTTCCCCTCATATCTCGGTTTAACCATAATGGCCACAGCAGCACTCCAGAAAGAGCCCATCGTAATCATGACGCCCGTGAAACTGTTTGACGAGCAAAAGGAATGTGGATTTGCGCCAACTGCCAGCACCCAAACGATGTTGTATACAACGGGTCGCTCGTTTGTGTAAATTTCAAGCAATCTTTCCCCCCACAATTTGGTGTATATTTTTGGCAGTGTTGCCCTGGTTGTTTCGCGGGCAAAAAAAGGGAACGTTTGTTGTGCTTGTGATAGTTTAGCTAGTGTGGCCACAGCAATTGAGTATGGCTCTCCTAAGTGAGTTTAATGGTGGTGTACAATGCCGTCAGAAGAATAATTTTCCACTACTGAGTAACCTAGACGCCCTTGACAAACATATCAGTATCGTCGTCAGGGAAATCAAAATTTGGTGATAGTTGATGTTAAAGTTGAAAAATTGAGATCTAAGCATTAATGGGATACACGCATATTACCCTTGTGGGACTTGGAAAGCTGGTATGACGCATCCTCAAGTTATCAATTGATGCTTATTGATGATAACAAAGGTGATTAAATATAAAAAACATGTAAATTTCCTTTTGGGGGAGTTAAAAACATCTGGCATGGCCCATACACCCTTTGATACCGTTCTGCTTGAGTTCCATATCAGTGATATCAGAGTATTAAGGATGAAATCAACAAAATCGAGGGTTGAGAATTCAGAACGGGACGTAACTAACACTAGAGAATATAAAGAATTTCTGTAATGCGGCTGTCATAATAGCTCATTACTAAGGTTTATATAAAGTTGCTTACAGTACCATATGCAAGCTTTATGAGATGTTTACAATTTGAGTAATGAATAGTTGTTAGTAGAAACTATAAACAGCAATTCTCAAAAGCTAGTATTACAGCGAAGTTAAAGAACTTCTTTAATATTCTTTCTTTAGTGTTGAGTTAAGTCCTTATGATTCTCAACCCTCGAAATGTTGTTGTTTGTGTGTTTAAATTAGTTCCTTTGCTGTTTGTCTTGTTGAAGTATGTTGTTGTTCTTTGCTCTATATGCTTACATCGCAATCCCTTTTTGTTTGAAAGAATCAAACTGGAAAGAAGCTTCATGGGCACTGGTGATTAAAGGTATTACAATAACAACAAAAAGGAGCAGCCGTAATATTCTCCGTGACAGTGGCGCACCGAGGCAGTCGATCTAGAGTGGGCAAAAATTTCAGTGTCATCCAGAGGGGGCCAAAATTTGTAAGTCGTTTTGGTGATTGCTACAATTACGTCTGAACTTGACGAAATGCCCGCGTAGACAGCAAAAATCGCCAAATTGACTTTATTTCGACCAAATGTAGGTGAAATGGTTGAAATCCTCTGAAAAAGAGGGATGAAAAGCATTATTTTGGTCAATATCGTCCCGCTTTCGAGCCAGACTTGGGGGGGAGGGCAACTTTTCCCCCTCCCACCACCACCAGTACCAAATAGGTGGGACTTTTTACTTTGTGAGCCAATAAATATACCATAGGCAAAACATGGCTGACAAGATGACACTGCGCATGCACAAGCGCAAGTAACAGCACACTACCTGCACGACAGGTGTGCAACGTGCAGGTGATGAGTAAACCACTTGCTTCTGATAGAGAGTGGATAGTCTCAGCAGATAAAAGGGGTTCCATGCACCCCCTAAAACTAAATTCTAATGATTTTTAGGCACAACTAGGCCATCTTCTTCAAGAATTTCTGACTGGTCAGCCAAAATCAAAATATTAGTAAAAGGGTCCATTGGCGGACCACTTGCGTTAAGAGGGATTAATAGTACAAAGTGATACAATTTAGTTGAAAAGTGTCTCCAATGATTCGTCTCATCATAAGGAATCAGAAAATATATAGTTTGGCATATGTGTGATGTTTAGTTACAGAGATAGGGTGAAAATGCGCATAAGGTCATTGAACTTTGATTGGGCAATGTACAAGGCCAAATTTTCAAAATGATTAAATCTTGACAAAATTGGTGTCAAATTGTTCTACGAGAATGAAGCAATCTGGATATGTACCGTTTCCACAAGTTAAGATATTCTGTTTTGATCTTTATTTTAGGAAAGAGGTGGGGGCAATCCTAATTCCCTACAAAACAATGTAAATTTGACAAGAGGTAACTTACACCAAAATTTTATCACATACTAAACATCCTTAGATATTGCTAACTATATTGTCTGGATTGCCTCATGTTCATAACAACAACTTGACACCGAGTCTCCGATTTTGGCAAGATCCATGCATTTGAACGTTTGCCTCCCTGTACAATGACCAATCAAAAATTCAATGACTTTTTCCTTATCACCGGTTCACCCATTTTAACTGAACATCACAAATGTGCCAAAGTATTTATTTTCTGGCATATATAGTTGAGATATCATATGCTACCGACTACAAACATGAACCACTCTACATGACCAACACACACAGTGTTCTCTCTGTTAAATTTTAGCAGGTTTCGATCTGGTATCATAATTTCAAATTATCCCTGAATAAATTGATCCATATGATGACAAATAGTGCACTTTCAAGCCTGAGTAAGTAGGACTCATTTTTGTCATCTCAAACCGATGCGTTGCTACTCCCAACTTTTCTTAAGCCATGTTTATACAGCTAGAGACATTGCATGCCCATTTCAGGTGGAAAAAAATAATGTCTTTACCAATGCAGTGCAATGTTTTGCCCGTACATTGGGGTGACGTGTTTGAAAATCTCACTAATTTGGTGATATTTAAACCACATGCAAGCACTTTTATAGCATTGATTTTGCATTATCTGGAGAATAAACTTGAACTTTTCCCCAGGGTGGTTTCTTAGTATAATAAAGGTGGGTACAGAGATTAGATAATTAAAGTTGGGTACAGAGGTTAAGGCTAAGAAGGATAGAATTTTAACGTGCAACGAGAGATTTTAGGCACCCAGATATTGGTCATAATAGTACTTTCATATAGAATGACACTCAATAGATTTCGACCTGCATTGGCTACAGAAATGTCTTAAAAGCGAGAAAAAAGGTGGTTTGATTTGCCTATATTTCCATATAAGACATAGGCCTGAATTTTGTATGTGCTCCTATACGCAATAGAAATTTCACAATTTTGCTACCAAAGAAACATTTCTCAGCTTAATCCTTTTTAGTCGGTGGATTATGCCGTCCAAAGTATGCCCTGGACCGTAAAAGTTGAGTATATCACAATGTTTTGAATCTTCCAGCTCATTCCTATCTCCGCCCCCGTTCTTATCCTGAAAATGATAGATTAGGGGTGGTGTAGAATAAGAATCTGCGGGTGCCAGCTGGGCATCCTTGGGCATTTTGAGAAATCCAAGATGGCGGCGCCATAAATAGCTATAAATATATCACAACCCTCATATTATCAAACTATGGAGTTACGAATTATACTATAGGGATCCAATGAACACGTGTATGGCACTTGTAACATTAAGTCTTAATTCAATTCAAAAATGGAAGCAAAATCTACAATTTAAATATGACTATGAACAGCCAAATAACTAACGTAAAAATTAAACATGAAGTACTTAGATTATTTGTTTAGATACAATAAATTGTATCTATGACTACTTTTAAAGTTGGAACATGACGTCAATCAATATTGGCAGCCAAAAACGTGAATATCTTCACAAAAACACTTGGCAAAATTTCTAATTATTACCTTCAAGTATTAATTGTTGTAATGAAAAAATTAGCAAGTACTGATAACTAACCAAGTGATTACCAGCGTAATCCGATGAATAAAAAATGGGTCAAATTATAAATTGAGTGCAATATATGTGAAAAAAATGTACTTCCTATGGTATTTTGAAAACTTTGACCATATTGGTTTTATTCGATTTTGGCGCATTTAAAACAATTGAAATGATATGTTGTACATGGTAAGGATCAAAGGTACACTTTTTTTCTTTTTTTTTTTTTTTTTTTTTTTTTTTTTTTTTTTTTTTTTTTTTAAACTTATAAAATTGTGTCACATATTTTTTGGAGATGTTCACGTTTTTGGCTGCCATATCGATTGACGCATGTTACAAGTTTAAAAGTATCAGAAATACAGTATTGTGCGAACAACATAACCAAGTAGTCAAGGTTATTTTTATCGCAGGTTATTTGCTGTAATCGGGCATATTTTAAAATTATTGGATTTGGTTCATTTTGAATTGAAGTATGACAATGTCAAGTGCTATAAACTTGTTCATTGGATCATATAGTATTCTAGTAATGCCATAGTTGATAAGATAGGAGTGAATATATAATATAATTTTAATGGCGACGCCATCTTGATTTCTCAGAATGCCAAGGATGCCTAGGTGGCACCGGCAGATTCTTATTCTTCACCCCATAACTATAATTTTAGCACAAAAATGTGTATATATACTCAACTGTATGGGTCACATGAAAGGTTTATCTGACTATTTGGGGATATTTTTGATGGACGCTTTAGATCGTGGTTGCTGAGTGTGAGTGTGTTAAGTTTGTAACCTTTTTTTTCAAATGCTCGTGCATGAACACCTTAAACTTCAATTGCACCAAACTGGGTCATTTGGGCAACCATAGAACTTGCCTGTCATGGTGGGTTAAAGGTAAACATACCAAGGTCAAATGTCAGAGGTCAACTTGTGACAGCGAGTGAAGGAAAGGTGGAATGCAAAGCAGGTGCACGCTTTATACTTTGATTACCACCAAATAGGCAGTAATTCAGTAGTAATCATTCCGCACATAACGAGTAAACCAAATATACCGAGCATTGGCAACCAGAATCGCAAGAGCCATGCAAAATATACACAATGCATCTCTTACGCCGACATTGTTCAATATAGTTCGCCATTGTATGGGCCTGGTCCGGCAGTTTATTTGGTGTTAATCATAAGTAAATAGTGTTAAGAACCACCTTCATTATACAAGTGTACTGTACATTTCTTAAAATAGGCTACTAATATGATCACAAAGCACCACAGTGCAACCCCTTATGCACCCCTTATAGACCAATGTATTGCCAAGTCATTACTCACAGGTAGGATCCGTATCAAATCAAAATAAATGCTCAACAATTTCAACTACACACTACCCGCTGGCAGTACATCTTATTTTTTTGATATCTCAGAGGACATAAATGTAAACCCTGTCCTATAGCGCAGTGGATCAAAACAGGTCAAGTTGCTAAGTACTCAGTTACTACAGTTGGGGTTTGCACTCCAAGCCCCCTCTCCCCCCTCCAGTTGTTCTGGCTTGTCTGTTAGTTTGTTGATTTTCTCATGTCTCCGTATCCCAGCGATTTCCCCGGCAGGAAAATGGCCCACAAGGCTGATGCACGTTTGTCGGGCCCTCTTTTCTGTTTCAACGTAACAAAGTTTGTCAAGTTGATAAGAGCTGGTTTAAATGAGGTCTGGGTACATGGTTCTGCCGTCTCGCCGTCAACCTAATCTGACCCCGTTCAACTCTGGTGTGTCGTCTCGACTCTGTCTCAGTTCTCCTCCCTGCTTGCACCCTGCTTGGGGGCCCTCTCCCCCCCCACGACTTACCTCATGCTTGTTGGACCGTTTGGCCGTCTTTTTCACCCTCTACCTTCTAATGTTCATGAACATGCCGGAGTGTCGGAATTCTGAGTTAGGAAAAAGAGGGGGCAATCCCAAATTCCAATACAAAACAATGTAAATTTGAAAGAGTAATTCACCAAAATTTTCCACATAACTAAAAAAAAACATCCTCGATATTGCTCAACATACTTCTGGATTGCTCATGTTCATACAACAACTTGACACCGATTTTGTCCAAGATCCATGCATTTGAAAGTTTGCCTCCCTGTACAAGACCAATCAAAAATTCAATGACCTTTAGCACATGTTCACCATTGTATTCTGCGTCACAAAATGCCAAGTATTTATTTTCTGGCCATATTAGTTTGAGATATTTCATTATGCTACCACTACAAACATGAACCTGTCTACATGACCAAAAACACAACACACGTCGTTCTATCTGTAAATTTTCAGCAGGTTCTTCGATCTGGTATCAATATTTCAAATTTATCCATGAATAAATTGATCCATATGATGACAAATAGTGCAATTTTCAACTGTAAGATTAGGAAACGTCATTTTTTGTCAACTCACACAGGATGCGTTGCTACTCCCCAAACTTTTCTTAAGCCATTGTTTTACAGCAGAGACATTGATGCCCAGTTACAAGGGTGGTCAAAAAATAAAGTTCTTTCTACAATTGCAGTGCAATGCAATGTTGCCCGTACCATTGGGGGCCGTGTGTTTGTAAATCTCACCTATTTGTTGCTATTTTAAAACACATGCAAGCACTTTATAGCATTTATTTTGCAATTATGCTGGATGAATAACTTGATTACTGGTGCCCAGGGGGTTCTTAGTATAATTAAAGGTGGGTAAAGAGATGTTAGTACTATTTTTAAAGGTGGGTACAGAGATGTAAGGCTAAGAAAGATAGACAATTTTAAAGGTGCAACGAGAGATTGGATGCACCCAGGAGATATTGTGTCATAAAGTATTTCATTATAGAATAGACACATCAATAGAGTTCTTACCTTGCATTTGGCTAACAGAAAGAAATGGTTTAAACGAGAGGAAAACAAGGTGTGGTTTGTTTTGCCTATATTCAATATAAGACATAGGCTGAATTTTGTATTTGCTCCTATACGAAATTAGAAATTTCACAATTTTTGTTACCAAGAAACATTTCTCAGTTAATCCTTTAGTCGCGGGTGGGTTGAATGGTCCAAATTATGCCCTGACACGACCTAAAGTTGAGTATATACACAGTTTTGTGAAAATGATAGCTTAGGGTGTGTAGAATACGAATCTGCCGGGTGCCAGCTGGGCATCCTTGGGCATTTTGAGAAATCCAAGATGGCGTCGCCATAATGAAAATTAGATATTCAAACCCTATATTTCAAACTATGGAGTTAATAGCATACTACTAGGATCCAATGAACAAGTGTATGGCACTTGGAACATTAAGTCATACTTCAAATTCACAATGGGAGCAAATCTATCAATTTAAATCATGCCCTATAACAGCCCAAATAACTGCGCTAAAAAATAAACATGAAATACTATATTATTTGGGTAATAACAATAATGTTCTATGATACTTTTAAGTTGTAACATGACGTCATCAATATGGCAGCCAAAAACGTGAATTATCTTCAAAAAACACCTTGGCAAAAATTTTAATATTACCTTCAAGTATAACTTATTGTGTCAATATGTTGAAAAATTAGAATGTACCTATGATCATAACAAGTGATACCAGGTAAATCACGAATTGAAAAAAATGTTGTGTCAAAAATAAATGGAGTGCAATATATGTGAAAAAAATTTAAAATTTCTATGGTATTTTGAAAACTTTGCACCATATTGGTTTTATTCGATTTTGGCGCATTTAAAACAAAATGAAATGGATGTTGTACATGGTAAGGATCAACGGTACATTTCTAATGCATTGGCACATTGATTTCGATTTTTTGACGGTGTTAATACTTATAAATTTGGTAACATATTTTTTGGAGATGTTCACGTTTTTGGCTGCCAATTGATGAGACAGGTTACAATTTTAAAAAAAAGTATCAGAGAATACATTTATGTGTCTAACAACATAACCTAAGTAGTTCAAGGTTATTTTTATCGCAGATACAAGAATTTATTGTTTATAACTTGGGGATTTTTTAAAAATTTATTGGATTGGCTTCCAGTTTGAATTTGAAGTATGACTTAATGTTACAAGTGCATTACACTTGTTCATTGGATCATATAGTATATATAGAAGCCCATAGTTTGATATAATTCTAGGGTGAATATATAAATTATCATTAATGGCGAAGCCATCTTGGATTTCTAAGACTGCCCAAGGATGCCCAGGTGGCCACCGGCAGATTCTTATTCTTACACACCCTAATCTATAATTCAGCAAAAAATTTTATATATACTCAAATGTATGGTACTGAAGGTTTCCATCTGACTATTTGGGGATGATTTTTGATTGGAAACGCTTTAGATCTGTGTGTGCCGTGTGAGGTGTTAAGTTTGTTGTTTAACCTTTTTTTTTCAAATGCTATGCAGGAAACACTTAACTTCAATTTGCCACCAAATCGGGTCATTTGGTTCAACAGAGAATGCATGTCATGGTAGTGGGTTAAAGGTAATAACCATAACAAGTCAAAGCAGATTGGTCAACTTGTGCAGCGAGTGAAGAAAGGTGGATCGCCAAAAAGCAGGTGACGCTATACTTGATATACCACCAAATAGGCAGTTTAATTGTTCAGTTTGTATCATTCCGAAATAAGAGTAACCCGAATATACTCGAGCATTTGCACAGAATCGCACGAGCAATGCAAAATATACACCACGCATCTCTACGCTCTTTACATGTTTACATATTAGTTCGAATTGTTAGAGGCTGTTTATTTTGTGTTAATCAAAGTATAAGAGTTTAAGAACCCCTTATTATACAAGTAGTACTCTTACATTTCTTAAAATAGGCTATCTAATATGATCCCAAAGGCACCACAGTGCAACCCCTTATGCACCCCTACTATAATACCACTTATTGCCAAGTCATTACTCACAGGTAGTATCCTTATACAAATCAAATAAACTGCTCACAACAATTTCAAACTACACACTACCCGCCTGCAGTACATATATTTTTTTGATATCTCAGAGGACCTAAATTTAACCCTGTCCTATATGCGCAGTGGATCAAACATGTCAAGTTGCTAAGTACTCAGTTCCTACAGTTGGGGTTTCACTCCAAGCCCCCTCTCCACCAACATTTGTTCATGGATTGTCTGTTAGTTTGTTGATTTTCTCATGTCTCCGTATCCCAGCGATTTCCCCGGCAGGAAAATGGCCCACCAGGCTGCTGCACGTTTGTCGGCCCTCTTTTCTTGTTTAAACTGTAACAAGTTTTGTCAAGTTGATAAGAGATGGTTTAAATGTAGGTATGGGTACATGGTTCTGCTCTTCTAGAAGTCAACCTAATCTGAACCCTTTCAACTCTGGTGGTAGTCTAGACTCTGTATAAGTTATAACATATAAATGCTTGAAAAATAGCTTTGGGAGGCCATCTCAAAAACAACTGACTTAAGATCATGCTTGTTTGGACACTTTTGGACGTATTTTTTCACACTATAACTCTAAATGTTCATGAAAATGCCTGAATTCTGTACACAGCTGTTTGACCCCGTGCAAATCGTCTCTTTTATTTTTAGGAGCAATTTTAAGCAGAGGCGACACAATTTTGACAACTGATAAAAGTTGAGACATACAAGAGCTATTACCTCTGCAAAAATCATAAAAATCCATTGAAGGAATCTTGCCATAAAGGCCTACAAAGGTCATGATTTGTATGTTATAGCGTCCTCTATATGTCAATTTCCCATAGAGGGATGTGTTAAACTTGTTATTTAAAGTAACAGGAGGAGATTTTTTTTAGGATATGAATTTCTCTCAAATTGCACAGAATCGATTGTAGACCACCTACCAAGAACGTTCCGAAGGTTTATTGGACAAAAAAGTACAAAAGAAAACAGCAAATCTTGTTTTGAACTTGCCTGCCTAACGTAATTGTTCTCATAGAACACCGTGCTTTGACTTTCTGTCGTGCACGACAGAAAGTACTAAATCATCATATTATTACATAAAGACGGCATATTCGGCTTATTCACTTCAGGTGTGATCTAATACATTGGAAAGCATTCCAAATATGCAAAAAACCGGGTTCGAAAAGAATTGGGGGCGCTTCTTTCTGGAAATCTCCTCATGTCTCTTTAAGAAAAATCATATTTGCCCACAATTATGAAATTTCGTAAAATTGACAAAGGTTAAAGTCAGTGGTATAAATAATCCAAATTAGTTGTCAAAAGTGTTTTGCCGTATATTTTTTTTTTATTCTAGTTTTGTCATAATAAATGAGACTTTCAAGCAGCTGTGTGTAAAACAGTGTGGTTCCCATATCTTATTGGCTCAGTGCTCACTTGACAAAACCATAACTTGAAATTGTGAAGAAATCATTAAGATTTGTTTGTATGTACCAAGTTGGAAGCTCGAAATACTATCGCCTTAAGTCATTAAATAAGTATATACATTCAGCAAAATATTACTTCCTACCATGAATCAAAATCTTTATTATGGATTTCCTTCATAGATTTCTTTAATATCAAAATCTTGGTATTCCAAATCTTTCTAAATCTAAACAGTCGCATTTACTTTCCAATAAGCCTACCAAAGCCTTGTGCCTTTAAGCTGTAACTGACATTATTTTGCTCTAGTTGTGTTCCCACCCATGGGTGTCAATTGCAAACCAATCAAAGGAGGTTTTTTGACCAATCCCATACCTCCCATACATAAACCTGTTCCCTAAACTGCAGCCAGGTCTTGCTAGAGTTAAACTGATACACTGTCTTTGCCAGGTGTTCTCAACTATTTAAGGGACACACTGTGGACAAATTTACTTAAGTTTAAGAGCTGTTCAAAGGCTCAATAGTGGGAGAACATGACCTACTGGTTACAGTATTTGGCTTTGGTGGTGGTGGAAGTCCCAGGTCTGATTCCCCACAGGAACAATGACTAAGATTTAATTGGGTGCTAAAATTCTAGATTTAAATTTGTAAGACTTATTAATGTAGAATTCCACTCTCTTAAGGTTCATGGTTTGGGAAAAATGAACCATGATAATACCTTGTCCTACAGAGGGGGCGTTACACTGTCAGTCCTATGAACAGAGAATCCTACTTTTATGTGCCCATTACAATTAGTTTTGATAAGTGTAGGGTGTAAAACCCCTGACTGTTCTGAACCAATCTGGTCATTTTCAAGAAATACACTAAAGTGTATTCATTATGAGATCAAACATGACCTTTGATAAAAGTACAATGAGACTAAGAAAGACCAAGGTCATGATGATGCAACTCTAGGGTAAATATACTATAGTAGCTATAGTGTATTTTGACACAACTTGGAGCATCTCTTCTGACAAAATGTGTAAAATGTAAGTGGCAAAAGAATGGGGCCATGATACACCTTTTACTGAACAGGGTATAGTTGAGTGGTTGTCCATGTTTGGGTATGCCTTAGAGGACACATTTTTTCAAACATTTTTAATAAATAAAGATTTGGCCTACAGGCCACTATACTGTGTTTTACCCCATTGTGGCACTGGGAAATCGCAGAATTAAGACTTACATGCAGTAGTCAAGCGTGCATTTTGCATTGCCATCTTTGTTTGCGTTTACAATTCGCTGATGTAGAGCATGTTAGAATAAGACCGTTGCCGGGTCAACTGGCTCACGATAACTTTGGCACGAGCCATTGATCACATTGATCACAACACAAATCCTATAGCATATCATAATTTGGAACAGATGCCAGAGCCAAGGCTTGAACCAGTAACCAATGGATACTAACATGTACTAACATCAGCAAATTATGCCCGCACTTGCGTGCGATACCAGCACTTGTGCGTCCACTCTACTGCCACAATGCGGTGAAGAGAATCCCGGGGGTTCTCAAGTTTGGTTTGGGTAGGGACGTGCCTCTGTGACTCTGGAAGTAGGACCCACAGCTATACCATTTGTTGCCAAAAAAGGGACCCATAGCTATACCAGAGATGCAAATTTTGGGCCAAATTTAACCCAAATTTGCCATTTTCACCACAAAATTTTGACATTTTAAGCAAATTTCGACAAGATTAAGGAAATTTGACTAATTTTCCAACAAATTTGAGAAAAGTTTAAAAATATGATTATTTTTTTTACATTTGTTGTTTTGAATTAAAAAAAGGGCATTGATATACCAGAAGGCTGAAAATGGGATCGATGTCTGTGGCACGTCCCTGTATGGTCATTTGTGTTGAGACCATACAGTTGAGAACTCCCTGCTCTATGCCATTCTGCTTCACTTAATGCGGAATTCTACCGCAGATAACAGCAAGATTTTTAAAGGTTTACAGGGGTGAAAGTAGCCATTCCTGGATTTAGGTTGTGGAGTTTGGGCTTGTACATGGTAATATCTAGCTGTCCTGTATCGGGGCAAGCAGGAACTCGCTAGTCTGGCGGTACTTCCATTGCAAGGATTACAGTGCCAAATGCCTGCGCTTGTGATCTGTGATGTCTGTTAACACACACCATCAGTGCAGGCCATACAAACTTGTACGTCAACAAGCTCTGGCCATAAGGTCTCTCCTTCCATGTCGTAATTTTTTATACGTATTCATAAAAAATGGGGTTCTGAATGAAAAATGGCAATTCATGTTTGCTTAGACCTACATGTTCTTAGATAGGCCTATATTCGATTCCAACATTTTACGTTGACTTGCACTTTTCATATTGATTAGGCTAATGAATAGATTCCTGTTTCCTCCCCGCATCATTTTTTGCCTAAACTCACATTATTTCCTTACAAATTTATTTTTCTGAAAAACATGGAAGCAATAGCTAGTTACATGCAACTCAAAATGCTAGCCTTATGATTGGGAATGATTCTTATAGAATTTCTTCTGGGTGGAGTATGGATTTTGTAGTACATAGATAAGGCCAAAAATGGTTTGTCTCAGAGCTACCGCAATGAATCTTAAGAAATGGCTATCGGAAAAATTTAAGGCTTTGCTGAAGTTAAACCAATCATGGCTGCAATTGCCTGGAAAAAATCGCTGATAGTGGTTTTAATTCTGTAACTGTATGTGTAATCTTTTGAAAATCATGGGAGAATCCATAAAAAATTCAAGTTGTGACTTTTTTCTTGAATGGATTATTTTATGTGTTTATGCTGAAGAGGGCACTATAATATTCAGTTCATTAAAATTGAACTTCTATTTCTTGACCTGCCATACCTAATCCTTGCCACAGAATTCTCAGATTCTTACACTAGTTAGGACAATTGCACCGACATCTAGACATATAGTACCACTCAAAACTACAGCGTCCCCCGGAACACTTGTGTCATCTGCCTTTGTGGTTTGTGAATGGCATCAAAGGTCACATGGGGTCATCAGAGGTCAATCTGTGTACATCCCATATGAGTCTAGGGCCAAGGTGTTTCTTCTGAACAAGTATGAAGTTAATTGATCAATGGGAAAAAGAGTATGAGGCCAAGTGCAGGATGACCCATGTGTGTATGTGTGGTAAGTATGTTATCCACCCCCCCACACACACACACCATCCCCTCACACACACACACCATCCCCCCCACACACACACACCACCCCAGCACACACCACATACATGGCTCTGCTTGCAGCTGATGACACAAAAAGTATGCACTTATGTTTCTACAGAAAAGGGAACAAAAAAAGAGAAAAAATTGCTGTGTCGCAAAATAGCAGGGTAGTCTTCCACCTGCCCTTATTTTGAAAATCTGCTTTATTTTGATAAAAGTACAGCATTTGTTATTTTTGTATTTTTATGTGCCCTAATTTCACAAATCAAACCTGGAAACGTGAATATAAAAATACACAAAATGCATTAATGTAACGGTGTTAAGTTGCATTTGTTACAAATTCAACAAAAATAACAACTCACGCAATTTCAAAAACATTGAAAATCACAACAAAAATTGTGTATGCAAAAATATTGACTTAGACAGTATCGGGGAAAATATATGGTTCTAGAGATATCAAACATTTACTTAACCATCATACTGTAAGCACTTGGATTGTCAAAACTTGACAAGTCTGCTGTTGCCCTTCTGTATTTTTACTTTGTTACCATGGAAACCCTTCATTATGACACAGACCCCGTTATTATATTACTATAGTAGCCAGATAAACACAGCTTATTTAATCGTCCAAAATACACGGCGAGGTCTTCATGGTAGTGGCTGTATAGCCACTACTGAGTACAGAACCGGACCACCTACGCATTAAACATAGACTTGAAGGCCAGGATTCTGTGTTTTTTGGTGCATAGTTGGCTGCCCAGTAGTGTACACCCAGCCCGGGACACCCAGTGCATTGTCATGGAGTAGCTTCATGGTTACTGCAGCTCTCGGCACGTGACATTTCTCATGTTCTATTTAGTTGGGTTTTTTCAGTATTTTGGTATTTATATTTCAATTTTAAATACAATGCATTTTTGAAAATGCTCAATTCAAATTTAATTATTTTTCTCAAAAACGATAGCAAAGAATTTTAAAAGCGAAGGAGTGTACAGTACCCTCAATTTATGCGGGGGGGGGGGGGGTAATCCTCAGATTTGGTTTGGTCAGGGATGTGCGGCTGAGAAGTCGCAACCTTATACCTATTTCTAAGGGTTATTTGGTATAAAAAAGGTAGGCCTACCCATTTCAGGATTTTGCTTCAAATTTTTTTACAATTTTCTGGGACTTGCATAGAAAATTTGGACTTTTTAACAATGTTTTGAGGCAGTTTTTAGGAAAATGGGAGCTATATCTAAGGATTTCTCATGAATAAATGACCCACTGGAGCAGATCATCCCTGTATACCTTTAACATGTGAGTACATGTTAAAATCCATGTATGGTCCAAGATTGGTTGCAATTGGACTTCAACCTTTCAAATTATGTCAATTTGATGTTTTCAGCCCATTTCATAATTTAACCTCAGGTGACCTTTGACTTTGGTATGTGACCTTAACCACATTATCATATAAAGGTTCCCAAGGGGCAAGTATGACCCAGTTCTGTAGCAAATGGACTTTTACTTCTCAAACGATGCCAATTTGGTGTTTTCAATTTTATAACTTGGCCTCACACGACCTTTGACCTTGGTAAGTTCTCAAGGGTCATCTTTGACCCAAGTTCTGTAGCAATTGGACTTTTACATTTCAAATGAGGCCAATTTGATGTTTTCAGCCAATTTCGAAACTTTGCCTCATATGACCATTGACCTTGGTATGTGAATCTTGACAACATTTATCATATGAAGGCTCCCAAGAGGCATCAACGACCCAATTTCTGTAGCAATTGGACTTTTACTTCTCAAATGAGGCCAACTTCATGTTTTCAGCCAATTTCATAACTTGGCGTCATATGACCTTTGACCTTGGTATATGACCTTGACCACATTATCATATGAAGGCTCCCAAAGGACATCTACGACCCAATTTCTGTAGCAATTGGACTTTTACTTCTCGAATGATAAACTTTTTTCGAAACTTTAACCTTTGAAAACACGGACACACGGGCAGACGGAATTAAGGACTGGTAGGTGTCACCTCCTGCAATCCCTGTAGGCAACACAATAAAATAGGTTTAAAATAAATATACAGGAATTGTTGCAAGCTTGTTACTTTTGACTTTGTGCTATATACACCCATTTAGTAGCAGAAGTAGTGCTAGTCCTATCTAAAACAAGTACATCCCTCTCACAGGTGCTCGATAGGAAGAAGAACACATTACAAAGGAAACGTGATGGCCAAACATGTTTGTTTCCTCATACCTTCCTTTTAAAGATGCTCAGGGGCTAAACAGCATTGCCTACTTTAACAACAACCCCAATACTAACCAGTAATGTACCAAGGTTATCAATCTAGGGGGCAGCAAAATTCTCAAGTCATGGTGACCTACCAGCAAGAGCTTAATGGGATCAAATGTTTAAACCTATCAGAAAGTTCAATTTCTTCTTGTACCAATGAAGACAGTATAATACAGTACATAACTAAATATTTGATCCTATAATGATATGGATACTGTACAGTTTGCACATAAAGTTTCAATTTTGCACTCCCTTCCCCCTCCTTCAAATTTTGAAAATAACACCAAAATATTTTGTCTACCAGTGAACAAAGCATGCCGGAAAAACAAAATTGTCAGTTCAGGGCCCACATTTGGTTAAATCTACACCCTAGCCCCAAAATCAACCCTCACACCTTTGGGCTTGCCCCAAAGTGTATGTTTATTAACACAAATACTAACAAGTCCATTATAGCCCTGTCAAAATATCACAATATTGCTTGGCATTAGATAGACCATAGCTAAAACACACACTGAGAGCTACTGCCTAGGTCTTCATACATGTTCATTAGCACCACACAGGAACTAGCGTATGGATAATATTTGATTCCAGGGATTAAACAGCCAACAGTGGTAATATGCAATGTCACTTCTAGGCCCCGATAGCTGTCTTTGATGGCTTCAAGACATGCTAATCTCTGGAACACTCATTTTGGCATAGTAAATCTAGTCAGGGAATGAAAGGATGATATGAGCAATTATTTGTAAATGCCTCAAGTTAAAAAGAATCAACCAGTAATCACATTTTAGTTAGGTGTTAATTTTTTGTCAATGAGCCAAATTAACTAATTTGGGTACTGTTTGTTTTTTGTTGAGCCAAAAAAGGAAATAAAGGCTTCCCAAATATTTTAAAATTCCATGACCTGTAACTATTCCTTGGAACACGGTGATTATTGAACCACTAGTCTCCCTTGCTTTCCCCATCATGCGTTACCTAGAAATCTTCACATGGTGGAGGTCATAATCTAGTTCTTTTTGTGAATACAGGTCTGTGGATTCTTAAAATATGTCCAACATAAATAAACCACCATGCCAAAGTTGCAAAAAACTTTCTACATTTCTCAAATGATTATGATATATGGTCATAGTGTGCTACCTCTTCACAACAAATTATTGCCATGTAACCATTGCAAAGATTCCCAGTGACCTCTGTGCAACCCTTAACCTTTCTCACTTGTCCGTGACCTCAAACAGATTAAAAAGTTCAAAGCATAATGACAGGATGAGTCTATAACCCTAATCCCCACTTTACAAATCTGCAGCGCCGAGGCCAAAAAATGCACTACGTCCTATGTAATGCTCTGGCATCATCAAACAAACATGCATGTAGGCAAAACATTGCTTGCCAGGTCATGCAGCGACACATTGGTGCCTTGTCATCCTGACCATGGGCCTTGTGCCCGAGGGTCCCCGGTTCAAATCAGCACTGAACCTTGTACCTTTTTCTTGCTTTTCGTTCTTTAGTTTCCCGGGTCATAGACTAAAACAGAAAAGGAGTTAGGAGTAATACAACCTACTAGTAGAAGACCAGCCGTAGATCATGACCAAACTCTGGAGACAAAGATTTGAAGGGTCCTGGGCGTCCCTGATCGATGTTGAAGTTTTTGACTTGGGCTTGCCGCTTCAATGTTCCGGCATTTTGGGGAAGGGGCAAACAAAGTTAACACAGGGGTAAAAATTGAAAAACTGTCACAATTAATTAATATGCCCATATCAAATTACTCGTCTTACCATACGGAATCTAAAAATGTATAGTTTGTTATAGATCCGACTTCAATGAGGACACGATGGCAAAAAATGTCAAAGGTCAATGCCCTTTCAGTCAGGTCAAAGTGCTAATATAAACCAATTTTAAAGTTGGTAGTAAGTGTGCTAAGTTTATGTTTTTGTGTATGACAAATTCAATTTTGCAACTTTTAATAGTTCAAATGTTAGTCTTGACCTTGAAATGCAAAATGGCAGCTATTTCAGGTTTCAAGGTCAAGACTAACATTTGTACTGTTAAAGGTTGCAAATTTGAATTTGTCATACACAAAAACATACAATTAGACACATCTTAAAAATCGGTTTATATTAACGATTTGACCTTGACTGAAAGTGCATTGACCTTTGGACATTTTTGGCCATAGCGTCCTCATTTGAAGTCGGATCTATATCAAACTATACATTTTTCGATTCCGTATGATAAGGCGAGCAATTTGCCATGCATATTAATTCAGTTGCGACAGTTCTCAATTTTTACCCCCGTGTTAACTTTGTTTGCCCCTTCCCCAAAATGCCGGAACATTGAAGCAGCAAGCCCAAGTCAAAACTTTCAACATCGATCAGGGAACCCCAAGACGCCTTCAAATCTTTGTCTCCAGAGTTTGGTCATGGGATCTACAGGCTGTTCTTCTACTATACTGTTTCAGCTAACTATATTACAGCATTTACTCAAAAAACACCCTGCACCTTTGTAAACAACATAGACAAAAATCATCCACATTGGCTCAGTTTGGGTTAAATTTCATTACTGATTAATAAGTCCTAAAAATTCAAGGTTAGAATTTTATTTTCACTTTACATTAATTTAATGATGTAAAGTGTTCATCTTGATAAATTGACCTTGATGTCAATACTTAATCTGTAGTTTAATTCCACTTTTCCAATCTGTTCTGATACGATTTTGATTTTTTTTAAGCCCACAAAATAAAGTGAAAAATATTGGTTGACCAAAATGGAGCATGGTTTTGCTCATAACATCCAAAACAAACATCTTTTAGCTCTTAAATTTTACAGAATGAGAAAAAATAATAGCTTTCTTTAGATAATACTATTTTTATCACTTCCAGTAAAAACTGAGGTCATGGGGACAAGGCTATTAGCAACTGGGACATGGCCCTTTAACTCCAGGAGGGAGTGAAGAAATGAAGAAGGGAAGAAGAAAAGTCGCAAATTTGATCGGTCTCGAACCAGGGGACCTTTGGGCCCCAGTCCCATGACTGGGGATACCATGCAAGGATGGTATCACTGGCCTGACCAGTGATTTTGTGTCCATGTGTGACTTCGTTTGATGATGCAATCGCTACATCCAGGACTTAGTAAGATTCGGTGGTCTTACAATTAATTACATAAAAGTACTCATGGTCTTATGTAACTTGATAACAAACTACCTTTCTCAAATAAAAACCCATATGAGCAAAATATCAGCCCCAGTCAAAATGTCTTGCTTCTAAGTGTTAGGATACTTATTATGGGCATATCCATAAAGACCCACCCCCACCGCACCTTACTCTACCTCACCCCAACAGGTTCATGGATGCAATCACTACCGGCAATCCACAGGAGTCCAGAGAGCATCCAAGTCCCTGTGATTTCTAAAGGCAGTGCCAAGCCTGCCAAGGTATAGGGGAAGGAAGTCTGAAAAAAGAGGTTTGTGATATTATTAACTTGTTTCAAAGCATTCTCCCTTTTTGGTTCCTCTCATACAAGCCTCCTCCACACAAATCCTTTCTTTTCCCCAAATACACCCATGTTTATTGGGGAAAATGAAGAACTCCATTCCGACAGCTTGCAATGCAATCATTGCCCAACTTTTGACTTCCCACCTAACCTCAAACAGTCACCACACACACTTGGGACAGTTATTCCTAGACCTGTTTAGTGTTCTCAAATATCTGAAGATACATCTCTTAAGCCTGTTGTTGACATTCAATCATGGCCTAGACTGATTAAAGAGATTGCCTACATGATAGATACAGAGCACATGCACAGTTAAGGGTTTAGGGCAAAAGGCCCCATCTGCAATAGCTGCCAGGTGTTAGATTTGGCAGGTATAACACTTAATAAGAACACAACTGACAAATGGCAGCTATTGCAGATGGTGCCTTCTTGCAGTTAACCCTCGACTTGTTTAGTCACACTAACAACTGGTTTGATTAGGGTCTTTATGAATAATGCCTCAATCAGGTGATACAAGGGAGCAGCATTATAATTAGAAATATTTATCATGCGTTAACAATCACAGGCCTACGTGTGCCACAGATCACTATAACTAGTGCAGTAGCTGTCCTTGCAAGCTTCACAGTAGTTAAGAGCGGTGAAGTTACCAAACAGTAAACGCTGGTGACAGCGCCCGTCACTCGGAGGTAATCCGTGTTAGGTAACGTTGCTAATCTAGTAAGACCGATTGCCAACTTGAGCTGTCAACTACCCGCCTATACATAGCTAGTTAGGGGTCTGACTGACAAGACACAAAAAAGTGATAGCAGGTTAGCAAGGGATCCACTGACATGCACCCAAGTGGCAAATATTGGGAGTTAACACCGACAGGACGTGGTACTGGGAGCTGTCAATCACAAACCCGCCAATCGGCACCCAATCATGATGTAGAGATATGGAGGGGATCCTTATCTTGCTCTATCTTCAGAATGAAGCATAGGAATTCTGTCAATCCAGGGGCGGCGCCAGGGTAAAATCATAGGAGGGGCGAAACATGATAGGGGGGGCGAAACAGTACAAAATGGACTCATTTTGGTTAAAAAACCCTAATTTTTGCGCAAAACCCCCTGATTTTCCTAAATTTTTGAAAATCTCAGGGGGGGCGGCCGCCCCCTTGCCACCCCCCTGGCGCCGCCCCTGCGTCAATCTCCTAACGGGATACATTTGCTGATTGTTGTTTTTTCCAGATGTCCATGTGTCTCTACAGGTGCATGTTTTTTTTATTAGAGCAAAGAGGAAAAAGATCTGTTCCTTTAAGCTTGAGATGGATTCAAATCCAATTTGCAAATATGTGAAGTTTTTAATGTCTTTTTTAAAGGGGCATGTCATGATCCACAGCCTCATCCCCCGTTTCTCTATTGCTAAACAGGCAAATTGGGTAATTTATCCTGAACTAGCTATTCAGCCCCAAGCACACTTGGCACCACCACTGCACACTCAACACCCCCTCCCAGATTTGGACACCCCCTCCCAGATTTAGACACCCCCTCCCAGATTTGAGGGGGTGTCTTACTAACCTCAAAGGACAGTTATTTCTTTTTCTGAACTTTGGAGGTTTTTAGTTATTTCCTCTAACCTGAAAAAATATTGAAAGGTTCTTTTATTTAAAAGAAGCTAGAGTAGGATTTGAAACCCTACAGACCAACACTTAAAGAGACATGAGGACATTTCCAGAAAGCGCCGCCCCCAATTTTTTTTTAACCCAAGTTTTTGCATATTTGGATTGTTTACCAATGTATTAGATCACACCTGAAGTGAATAAGCTGAATATGCCATCTTTTTGTAATATGATGATTTAGTATTTTCTGTCGTGCATGACAGAAAATCAAAGCATGGTTTCCTATAGGGACATTACGATATTGGGCAAGTTCAAAAATTGAGTTTACGGTTTTCTTTTGTACTTGTTTGTCCAAAACACCTTCGAAAACTTCTCAGCAGGTGGTTTACAACTGATCAAGTGCAATTTATGAGAAATTTGTATCTCTAAAAAAAATCTCCTCTTGTCACTTTAATTAGTTTTACATTTATCTAACCATTACTAACCACTAGAAGAGCAAGGATTGCTGTGCCAGATTTGTAATTCTAATCTTTGATAACTTATACAGAATAAATTGATACTACACTTGTGATCAGCACTCAAAATAATGAAAAGTGTCACTCTGGAACAATTGTCTCAGCTTATGCTCCAGGAGCATAAGTGCTAGTTAAAATCTTGTATAAATATTGAGAGTGCTAAAATTGGGAAATATACCTTTAAGCTAACATTACACTAAATGCCATTAGTCAGAATCACCTATTATATTCCTGACCTGATATGCTTTTATAGCATATTGTAATGATGGAGTCACTGACTCAAAGAAAAAATAGGGACAGTGGTCCCAAATAGGTCATCCGATGTGGTTAAAGAATAAGAGAGCAATATAATGACCCTAAGTGACCCTGAATGACTTTTGACCACATCTTTACCCCACATAAGACCCACTGACCTCTTTACATGGATAGCGGGTGGCGATTCAAAAGTGAAACATTTTGTCTGGCATAATAAGGGGGCAAAAAGCCGTCGTCACTGCACTACTTTCAATGGCACTTGTATATACGTTAAATTTGAAATTTACTCAAAATAAGGGAAAATAAGACGGTTTTTCACACAAAGGAATTTTGTTACGTTCAAAACAGATCATTAATGAACAAATAAGGAAAAAATTCTGAAAAGTATAATGAAACAAACTGAGGAAATGTGAAATAATAAATAAATAAATGTAATAAATAAATAGCAGAGCATGTTATAACATAAGATAAATGCATATTTGGTTTAAATATAGAAATGAATGCATGAATGAAGGAAAGAATGAATGAAATAATAAATCCCAACTTCCTATATTATTATGAATCAAATAAGAAAGGAAGGGAGGGAAGAAGGGAAGGGAAGGGGAAGGGAAGATGGAAAGGGGAAGGGAAGAGGGAAAGGGGAAGGGAAGGGGAAGGGAAGGGGAAGGGAAGAGGGAAAGGGGAAGGGAAGGGGAAGGGAAGAGGGAAAGGGGAAGGGAAGGGGAAGGGAAGAGGGAAAGGGGAAGGGAAGGGGAAGGGAAGATGGAAAGGGGAAGGGAAGAGGGAAAGGGGAAGGGAAGAGGGAAAGGGGAAGGGAAGGGGAAGGGAAGAGGGAAAGGGGAAGGGAAGAGGGAAAGGGGAAGGGAAGAGGGAAAGGGGAAGGGAAGGGGAAGGGAAGATGGAAAGGGGAAGGGAAGAGGGAAAGGGGAAGGGAAGAGGGAAAGGGGAAGGGAAGGGGAAGGGAAGATGGAAAGGGGAAGGGAAGATGGAAAGGGGAAGGGAAGATGGAAAGGGGAAGGGAAGATGGAAAGGGGAAGGGAAGATGGAAAGGGGAAGGGAAGAGGGAAAGGGGAAGGGAAGAGGGAAAGGGGAAGGGAAGATGGAAAGGGGAAGGGAAGATGGAAAGGGGAAGGGAAGATGGAAAGGGGAAGGGAAGAGGGAAAGGGGAAGGGAAGATGGAAAGGGGAAGGGAAGATGGAAAGGGGAAGGGAAGATGGAAAGGGGAAGGGAAGATGGAAAGGGGAAGGGAAGATGGAAAGGGGAAGGGAAGATGGAAAGGGGAAGGGAAGATGGAAAGGGGAAGGGAAGATGGAAAGGGGAAGGGAAGAGGGAAAGGGGAAGGGAAGAGGGAAAGGGGAAGGGAAGAGGGAAAGGGGAAGGGAAGATGGAAAGGGGAAGGGAAGATGGAAAGGGGAAGGGAAGATGGAAAGGGGAAGGGAAGATGGAAAGGGGAAGGGAAGATGGAAAGGGGAAGGGAAGATGGAAAGGGGAAGGGAAGATGGAAAGGGGAAGGGAAGGGGAAGGGAAGATGGAAAGGGGAAGGGAAGATGGAAAGGGGAAGGGAAGATGGAAAGGGGAAGGGAAGATGGAAAGGGGAAGGGAAGATGGAAAGGGGAAGGGAAGATGGAAAGGGGAAGGGAAGAGGGAAAGGGGAAGGGAAGATGGAAAGGGGAAGGGAAGATGGAAAGGGGAAGGGAAGATGGAAAGGGGAAGGGAAGATGGAAAGGGGAAGGGAAGATGGAAAGGGGAAGGGAAGATGGAAAGGGGAAGGGAAGATGGAAAGGGGAAGGGAAGATGGAAAGGGGAAGGGAAGATGGAAAGGGGAAGGGAAGAGGGAAAGGGGAAGGGAAGATGGAAAGGGGAAGGGAAGATGGAAAGGGGAAGGGAAGATGGAAAGGGGAAGGGAAGATGGACAACCCAAAATGAATTCACAGTGGATTTAGTTTTCACATTTTAGTGAGAACAATACTGGTGAAAATAATATAACACTTTTTCTTAACACGTGGCAGACATAAATCCCTCTGTCTTTCATTATTGTTGATCTTATTGGTGATTTTCAGTTTTAATCTGAATATAATTCAACTCACATTTTGAAATTGTTCACACCTGAAAAATCTAACCTCTCATTACCAGATCATTTGCTAAATGGGGTAGGGGAGAAATTCTTTTTTGTAAAATTGTAAAACAAAACCCAACTTTTTATTGGGGAGCAATACCCTGGGAGTCAATTGTTCCCTAAGAAAGGGATTTCCTCCCTACTTTCCTTAAAGTTGTACTGCATGATTATAACATATCCTCTTCTATTTTATTCCAATCACTGTCACCCACATAGTGTAATTTCAAAGTTTCACATGAAACCTATATAATTTTAATGTCAGCAATTACATGAACTGCAGGGACTTTAGCACCCTATCTTGTCGACTGTAGTCAAGCAATTTCTTCTTTCAATGGCTGTTGTGACACTGGTGTGTGGCTAATATCAGACATGTTCTTAGGCATTTGGTACCTAACATTTCTGAATGGATTGGGATTTTATCCCAAACCTGACTACAATATACAAAATACAGGTACCTACATGTACGGTACAACTCTCAACACAAATAATGAGTTTAAAGTGGGCGCACTGACCTAAAATGGCGGTATGGGTGTGCACAGCAGTCAAGACCCCAAGTTCTCATCCTTTCTGCAGTTCTTTACACCCCTTATTTAAGTATATGTCAGTTCTTAAGACCCCTAATATGCCACAAGAATCACAGAATTGAGTGCCATAGTTAAAATTTTGGAAAATGTTGCCAGGTCTTCAGCTCCACAACCTCTAAATTGGCCCAAAATTCAGTCAAAGACCCTACTTTCACCAAAAATTCCGGTAGCAAGCCAAGATGCAATGCAGGATATTTTCATTGTTGAAGAACACTCGCACTAATTGGGAGACTTGTATACATAGGCGTAAATCCCGGGGGGGATGGGGGGATATATCCCCCCAATATTTTGATGAGGGGGGATGGTCATGGTCAATACGATCATCCCCCAATGTTGATGCTCATTCATGTGTTTTTGACCCCAAATAACCTCATATTTTACCATAATAGTTTAAAAATGGTAATTTCCGCGCACTTCACGCGTATTTTGTTATAATTACAATTATATTTGATGATTGTAGCTTCTAAATTCCAATTTTTTTAGCGCGCTTCGCGCGCACATGTGCTAGTAATGGATCTTTTCTGCAAACCCCATTTCATTCATAAATTTACATCAACCCCATCCCCCCCAATGTCAAAAGGAAATTTACGCCACTGCTTGTATAGGGTGGCAAAGTGATAGTTTCCTTGCCTTTCACCAATTAAGTCTGGGTTTGACCCCCCCTTCCCAGTCAGGACTTAACATAAAATTGGTGTCCTAAATCTGATCCATGCTTGCTCTCACAGGTTTTCTCCAGGTTTCCTCCTGCATCTAAAAATTGAACCTCTTTTCCATAATTCTGTTCTAGTATTCCTGAATTTAAAATCTGATATGTTGAATGCCTAACAACACAGCATCTTGATCATCATTTGTGTGGGCATTTTGTGCATTATAAAAAACATCAAATTTGTTATCGTGCTTGCACCTTGAGATCTTTTTACTAGAAACAGCACAAAAAAGGTCAATAGCCCCTCTGCTCAGAAATTTACCCCCCTGCAGTTGACCATTCATTTTATTCACCTCTAATAAGTTTCCCTCAAACTACCACTTCCGACTTCTGAAATCACAAGGAACAAAAACAGATTAGCCATTTCATTTGGGGTGGAGAAAGGATACACTTTAATCTGACAATAGCTCAGAATAATCCCTAAAAATCCATCCACTTCCTAAATCGTTGTGACAAGACATACCAATTCATTGGTAATACGCAGTTTGGATTTCACTCTCTATAGTAAACACATCCGGCTGATTGGCCAAGCTACGATTCTCCAGTACTTTCATGATTACATTCAACATTATTCATTTCTCAATGTTCGTTTCCAATTACGCATCTTTATTTGATTTCAGATGAGTAACATTGAAGCTGTATGACCTATAAGAGAAAGCAAGGTTATACTTGCAACTTCAACAAGGATACACACCCACACACATTTTACCCTGTACATCCTGCTGCTGAAAACCTACAGCCTTTCATACATCAATTACTTTTCAATTGTTATTCTTCAGAATTTTCAAAATTAGGCATTCCTATGAAAATATTTGGAATCAGCATGAAAAATGCATTCAAATGAGTCCAAACAAGCCTAGTCTTAGGTCAGTAGTTATTTAGATGGCTTCCCAAATGACATGCAGTCGATTGGGAAGCCATCTCAAAAGCTGCTGACTTGTGTGTTATGACCTATAAAGAAATACAGTACAAGTGAAAGGGTTAATGCCTCACTCTGGATCCCTCCTTATTAGAAAGTGTAAGTAGAGAGAGAAAAGAGCAAGAGGTGAAGGATAACCCCTTACCTGGACCCATGCTAGGCAATTTCCTGGCCTCGCACACCAAGGATTTTAGCAGTAAAGATTGGCCAGTTGTGACATGCAGCCAACGCACTTTTGTGGGCAGACCAGCCGATCTCTCGGATTACAGTTTCATTGAAAAACAGCCTTGAGGTGAGACATCATGTCTAGAAATCAAGGGCAGCTTTCGGGCAGAATTGCCTGTCTCGCTAGCTTTAGCAATGGTTCAGCTTCACTGCGCTACAACAATTTTACCGCTGAAGCGAATCTGGGCTACTTCTACCCCAAGTTAACAGGTATAGATTTAAATATTACTTCTAGCAAAATTATCTCCAAAATCTGGGACTGTTTTTGTAACACTACTTTATTATAGATGCCATTGCCCCTTCCATTCTTATATAAAACAATATTAATATAAATAAACATCTCATCCTCATCCAGTCGTTTTATAATATTTGAAAGCAATAAAATGTAGGTTTTGTACAATTTCAAGGCAACAGTTAGGAAAAATCTACTTTAGTGCTTGTTCAGTTTAATCAAATCACAGTCCCTAATCCACTTTTTACCTGACATGCTCTTGACAGAAATTTTGAAAGCACACTGCCTGTGTGCTGTCTTTAGAAAAACAATGTGCTTTCAAAACAGGCAGTGTGCTTTCAAAATATCTGTGAAGAGCATGCCATGCGGAAGGTGGATGAAGACTGTGATGTCATTGTACCCAACACGCACTAAATATATTCCTAGTTTACCTTGAAATTGCACAAAAAAAATGAAAATACAGCATTCACTGAATGCATGTGTCATCTGCCATTGTGTTTTGTGAAAGTGGACAAAGGTCACATGAGGTCACCAAAATCACACAAGGTCACAACACATGGAACACTACCCAAGGACCATTGTATCGAAGTGTCATAAAAATTGATCAACATATGTGGATACACCAAGCAATTTGATAATTCTGAAAATTTTTGGACCATGACCTTTAATGACCTCTGGATGACCTTTCACCCCACTTGAGAGGGTTAACTTGTGGGGGACTACCCAAGGACCATTATGTGCAAGTGCCAAGAAAATGTTCACATATAATATGTGATGTGATCTGGGAAAACCCGCCACATGTCGCACAGGACAGTTTTGAAAAAATAAAGAAAATAGCTTAAAATCTGTTATATTGTCCTTTATTTTTTTTCAGATTGTATAAGGTGTAACTTTTGATGTGTGTATCAAAGAAGAAAGAAGTAAACAGTTATGAAACTTGATATTTCAAACTCTGCAGTGATAGTAATAACTCAAAATATAAATTTCCCACCATGTAGCAGGTTTTCCCAGATCGCATCATATATGTGGAAATGGGGGGCAATTACGACCTATTACGTTTAGGTTTAACATTTTAACCACACTACCAAAGCAATCTCTATGTGCCCTCTTACAGATGACACAAAAAGGGACAAGTTCATTCATGAGCTTTAAGACGGACTCAGAGGTTTTCAAACAAATCATGTTTTTTTGCATATACAAAATGCTTGTTCAATGCCCAATCACTAGTCAAATAATGGCCTTCATATAGAAAATCAAAACATTATAAGAAAATCCTGGATTGGAATTTTTCTCTTACACAGTATCTTTTGGGATTGCTAAACCACACACAGGGTTCGTACACCCAGCTCCTTCCAAAATTCAAGGACTTTTCAAGGACTTTCAAGGATCTAAATGAGCTAATTTCAAGGACCTAACGTTGTACTAATGTTGTACGGATTTTCTGTATTCCGTACGAAAATGATGCAAAATATGGACGGAAGTTTTCACACACAAAAAATACAGAAAATGGTCACGTCATTGAACTACATTGTACCTCATTCAAATATTGTAAGATTGTTTATAGTTATGTGGTAACACCGCCGTCTGACAGCCCCTTTAAGAAACTGTCTGTAGAAACTAAGTCCATAATGGAGAATTATATGAAAAAGAAGAAAGGTCAAAATTTTAAAGGATCATAGCTTGAAAACTGAGCCATCTATATACAACTGCATCATGAGAGAGCTCTTTAAATTACTGCATTCCTTAAAAAAATATGGACGGAATTCCACCATCTGATTCTGATAGTTCCCCTTTTAGGAACTGTTAGTATGAACACAGTCCATAAGGAAAATATTGTTTAGCTTTGTAGTACATTAAAAATGAACTTTAAAGTCTAAACTTTAATGGCTCATAACTTGAAAACCGAGCTACCTACGAACATATGAACTGCATCATGAGATAGAGCTCTTTAAAATACAGCTTTTCTAGAAAAATGGACAGAGCTCTGCCGTCTGACAGCCCCATTTAAGGAACTGTCAGTAGGAACTAAGTCCATGGAGAATTATATGAAAAAGAAGAAAGGTCAAAATTTTAAAGCATCATAGCTTGAAAACTGAGCCATCTACAACTGCATCATGAGAGAGCTCTTTAAATTATTGCTTTCCTGAAAAAAAATATGGACTGAGTTCCGCCATCTAATAGTTCCCCCTTTAAGGAATTTCAGTTATGAACACAGTCCATAAGGAAATATAGTAGATACAGTAGTACATTAAAAATGAACTTAAAAGTCTAAACTTTAAAGGCTCATAACTTGAAAACTGAGCTACCTATGTACATATGAACTGCATCATGAGATAGAGCTCTTTAAAATACAGCTTTTCCAGAAAAAATGGACAGAGCTCCGCCGTCTGACAGCCCCATTCAAGGAACTATCAGTAGGAACTAAGTCCATATGGAGTATTTTCTTTTAATAAAGAGCATGAAAAATGAGTCTATAACTTCCAAATGTTCTTAACTACCCCTTTGCACCACTGCAGGTGAATTAATAGTAGACTAAAATACCTCAGAAGACATTTAGCATACAGCAGTTAATTGAGAAATCTTTCACCATCTATGCTTCTTTTATTTTTTTAAAAGATACTGCCCTCTTTCCTTAACTTTATTTTTCTGTATTTACTATTTTCTTACTTTATATACACTTTATTTTTATTTTAGTGACGCGACCATTTTCCATATTTTTTTTTTCGGGAAAACGTCCATCCGTATTTCGCTTCATTTTCCGTACGGAATACGAAAAATCCGTACTAGTAGGCATGTGTGCAAATTAGTTTCACTTTTAAAGAACTCCTCTCAATACACCGACTAAGATAAAACAAACCCAAAATGGCCCTGATCTTTTGCATTTATGACACATTCAGTAATCGTTACAGCCTGTAATAGCAGCATAAGGGTTAATAAATATATTCTTAAATTCCCATTGCCGTTGATGTCGGAAATGGATGATAAAATTCTTACTTTTTGGTTTGCCATGATATTCATTTGAATCAAAAATCATCACACAGTGACTGCAATTTTCAAGGACTTTCAAGGACCATTTGTAAATTTCCAGGGTTTTCAAGGTCTGGAAAAAGGATTTTGAAATTCCAGGACTTTCAAGGACCTTCAAGGACCGTACGAGCCCTGCACACATTAAAGTTTACTACATCAAAATGAACAATCCTGGTTCATCTCGACTTTTGGATTGAGGTCAGTTTAGTGACTATCGGTTAATTTAGTGCACTGTTTTTAATTAGCACCTAAAAATGGTAACTTCAACAATTGCTGAGACTGTGCCTTTAATTGGGGCTAAAATAACTTGATTAATCTATTTGAGTCACTGTTCTCCAGGTTAGTAAATACTGTTATATAAATTAGTAGTTTGTTTTATCTTGATTTCAATAAAAGGATTTCTTTTTTCATCCTGGTTTAATTATGGCCTTAATTGGGCTTGCGTGGGTATGGAAATGCCTTCTCTACTTTATTTAAAGGTGTATGTTCCATCGTCTTTGTGGACCACCCCCCCCCCAGATCCCCCAAAGTAGTATCGATTTTGAAATCAGATGGAAGGCCGTATTTTTCTCATTGTCGTCCTGAAATTTGAGCAAAAAAACAAAAAAATAATGAATTAATGGTTAATCATCAATATTAGCACAGTATTGAATAGGGCTTTGCAATGTGCATTATTGCTTCTACCATCAAAACTGCAAGTTGGTTTCCCACAGTACTTGATTGGGCGTATGTGCAAGTGTCAAGCTCTCATATCAAGTAGAGAACACAATAGACATAAATCAGAACAAGCACCTTTAAGTGGCTTGCCATTATTTGTCATTTTGTTGTGAAATTTTCTACACATTCACATTAATTTAACCAACAAAAATTCAAGTAAGGAGGTGAACTTACTTTGATCTGGATCTAGATTGTAGTACTGAGACCATGGCTTCTTGCGTTTTTCTTCCAGTTCCCGCTTCCTCTCCGGCCAATCGATGTCCTCATTCATGATCGCCATCTCGCACATTCCCGTGTCATCGCTCGTGATGAAGGAATGGCGCAGGTGGGCAATGATGAAGTTGGGATCATCCAGGAGGGCCATGGTGATGTTTTATTGTTTTCAGAGTAGCGAAGGCTCGCAGGGCACGAAGAGCTTAAAGAAGAAGTAGTACACTTCTTCACATTACATGCAAATGTCTTGAAAAGTTAATGATGCAGATATCCAGGGTTTAAGAAGCGGCATTAATACATACTTGCCCCGCTTTAAAAGTTCGTGCTCATTTGTATGGTGTTAACGCATATCATGTAAATGTCTTGAAAAGTCAATATTGTAGATATCCAGCGCTTAAAGAAGAAACATAATACACTGTCCCACTTTAAAAGTTCATGATAATTAGTATGGAGTTAATTATCAGCTGATGATATTCATGTATTATGATCATAATTCCTATCATTTACTTTAGGGAAAAAAAGGGCAATTGAGAGATGTTTTGAATCATGCTAACTAATTCACAACACATGTTCCATAATTTGCGGGCAAGTGATTCACCAACGAGTTCTTTGTGATTCCCTTTGTTTCACAATTTGGTGCGCAAGTGTACGGAGTGCACAGACAAAATACAACATAGCACTTTCATTTAACTCCCTGTATCCTTTAACACGTAGATTCCCTCGCAACTGGATAAACGCTAATCAACCGTTTGCTCCAAAACAGTTTATTTTATTGCAACTTCCTGAACTTTTGATTATGACAATATCCCCATTGGGATGGCAGAGTCACAGTATAGGGAAACAGTTGTTTTGTGCTGTGATTCACTGAAACATGCCTAACTTGCTAACCACCGTGTCAGGCTTTTACAAAAGGGGACTTTTTCACTAAAACTTTTACTGTTGTAAACGTTTCTTTTACAACAGGGACAATCTTTATTGTTGTTGTTGTTATGAGCTCTTGTAGTTTCAGCCAAAACTTCCCTTCTTTTGAGTAGGTAGTTTTTTCCTGCACAGCCGGAGAAAAGTAGGTCTGAAGGGTTTAAGTCGGAAGCTGGATTAAGGCGACGCAGATGGATTATCTCCGCCTCGCACGAAACACGGATGTATCACGTTCGTAGTTGCCTAAAAAAGAATGGTGGAAAGCAGACAAGGTGTGTGAGTTGTTAGTGATACAGTGAAGATGGATGCTTTCAACACCCAAAGAGGATGTGAAAAATTTGCAACACATTAAATATTTATTGCATATTGCAGTCAATATTGGAAACAGATCTGACAAGTCATGCCCGCATGCTATTAATATAATTTCAGATATTTTGTGTACATTTTTTTTTGCTATTGAAACAAGATTATACTTCCATCCCATTTAAACAGAGGCGGAAGTAAAATGCAGATTCTTATGATTGATTTGAGGAAAGGGCCATAAATATATACACTACTAACAAAAGTTAAAGGTTTCTCCTTTGCTTATTCAGACATAATAACACATGTGCATAAATCCACCTCCCAATAAAAATCATGCTAGGGCTCAAAATAAGTCTGAGCTGGGGGTCTTTTTTGCCTTCCTTAAACACTAATATATTTCAAACTTTTATTTTATCTCAACTTAGAGAATAAAGGTAGAGTTTTGGAAATGGTACTCTCTTTACGGACAAATTGAACAACCAAGGCGTACCATTATTTTAAGGGAAGAATGAGGCCGGAGGCCGCGTTCTTCCATGCAAAAATAATGGTTGTCGCCGGGTTCAATTCGTCGTAAAGAGAGTACCGGTTCAAAAAATAAGACCTTTATTTCTCATTCGTAAACCGCTTATATTAAGGTCATCTTTACCAATTTACACGAGACTTTACGGTTAAATACAACAAGAAAGGACTGCACCCACCCAGTGACAACAATTGAACAACCCGTTGAATCCAACGATCATACGCAACAGACGCAACGTTGGCAGGCGCTAGCGAACTTAGCAAACGGGTATGGCGCGAGCACTTCAACCTAAAAATAAGAAAATCAATACACAGCGCGTACTACCTGGGTTCAATTGTCAAATTGAACCTGGGTTCAAATGTCGAATTGAACCCGGGCATCAGCCAATGAAATTGCTTAAATTTTCGCAGCTCTAAGCTGGTGTTTCCCCTGTACAGAACCATATAAATGTTTATTATTATCAGAAACTTCCGAAGTCTCAGGTAGTAATGGCTGTCCTAATGAATATTCACATCTCAGTACTGGCAGGGAGGCTTCACTCAGAGCCACGAGGCAGCGCTTGTGCGCTTCGCAGTTCAGTGATACCATTACCAGAATAAGCGAGCCCTTGTTCTAGGTCTCAGGATCCAATTTGTAGAACTGGATTACAGTAAAATTTTCTATGTATTGTTTATATGGTAATGACTGATATAAGGTGTCAAATTGGTGCTGGCTGTGTGCTTAAGATGATTTAATAGATATAATGAAATATGTAAAAAATCACCTCGGATATTAACACATTCAGGGTTACAAATTCGATGAGAATCACAGAATCAATGCTCAATTCAAATGTCAGGATATTTCTCTTTAGTGGGAGTGGTAGTTTTAAAACCGGTTTTGTCCACGCTAACAGGGTTGGCCAGATTCACCTCACACTTTAAGCAAAATTGCCTGCCATATGACTATTTGGTGGAGCCAAAATAAACGACCAGAGGCCATTATGATCACAATACAATGTTGGTCCCCCCCCCAAATTAGCGCCAACAACTTGGCCCTGGGAAAGGTAGTACTCAGTGGCGGCAAATTGCTTTTTTGACATTGGGGGGGATGGGGATGACGAAAATTTATGAAGAAACATGGTTGCGAAAAAAAAGGATCCATTACTAGCACATCTGTGCGCGAAAGCGCGCTAAAAAATTTTGCCATTTAGAAGCTAAAATATAAATGTAATTGCAACTAGAACAAAATCTGCGCGCAAAAAGCGCGTGGAAATTTCCACTTTTAAGCTTTATGGTAAAAATATGAGGTTATTCTTGGTCAAAAAAACAGGAAACAGGCATCCACCATTGGAGGGGATGCTCCCATTGACCATCCCCCCTCATCAAAATATTGGGGGGGGGATAATCCCCCCCATCCCCCCGGGATTTACGCCATATAGGTCGTACTGGTTACCAGTAACAGGCCCTTAAAGGAAACCTGACCTAAAAATGACTAACAAATGCTAACCAAATGAGGTTACCACCCTCAATGATCTCCTACCCAGATGAGTGGAATAGTAGCTGTGAAGAAGATACAAAGTAGCTGTATGCTTTAATTCCAGTTACTTTCTCACGATGACTATTTCCATCCACCTAAGGCTAATGCAGATTCGCCATTAGGGTAGATTTTGTAGCAGGCAGGACATCATCACTGTGCACCTAATATATCCAACACTCTACAAAGTCTGCCCATTTGGAAAGTTTTGTCTTTAAGGTCGTGGCCTGATCGCTAATAGCCTTGTCCCCATAGCCCCAGATTTTACGCGGAAGTGGTCAAATTTTGGGATCAAAAGAAAGCTCCTATTTTTCCCTCATTACCCTGTGGAAATCTTAGCGCACAAAGGATGTTTGGTTTGGAAGCTTGAGCGAAATGTGCCCTGTGCCCCATTTTGGTCGACCAATATTAATTTTAACACAGTACTCTATGGGGCTTTACAAAATCTGTTTTTAGCTCTCACATCAAAAAGGATTGAAATATGGGCACGAAACTTTACATATGGGGTTTTTGGATGAAGGCCATCTTCAAGATTGCAAAATTCATATCCTTAAAATCGGGCATCCCCTTTAAGCATTTTTGTACGTATGTTAAATTTCACAGAATCAGCATTCTCAGCTTAATTTAACCTTACAGAGATAGCAGGTAAGCAGTTGCTCTACATACCAGAGTCCTTTCTTGTCAAATCCGTACTGCAGTGCACTGAACACACTTTTTCTGAACGTTTATCTTAATTTTACATTGTCGGATGATGGCTTGGAGTATTTCTCAAATGCTATCATAATTACAAAATACCAAATCAGGGGGGCGGATTCCTCGGACCGCTTGTGTTCCCTGCCGTCGCGGTTAGTGAATGATAGGGCTAACATGACCTTGACGCTTGATATTTGACCTTGACGTCAGCAACAAAGAGGGAATCCCATGTTGCACCTATGATTCAAGTTTGGTTCCATTGAACTTCAACTTTTTCATATGAGGTCATTTTACATTTTTTCAGCCTATTTTACAACTTGACCTCACATGACCTTTGACCTTGGCATGTGGACCTTTGACCTCATCAATAAACAAATTGAGGGATCCCATGTTGCACCTATGATCCAAGTTTGGTTCCAATTGAACTTCAAATTTTCCTATGAGGTCAATTTTACATTTTCATTCATTCAGCCTATTTTACAACTTGACCTCACATGCCCTTTGACCTTGGCATGTGACCCTTGACCTCATCAACAAGTTGGGGGTGCCATGTTGCACCTGTGGACCCAATTTTGGTTTAAATCCATCAAAGTTGTTGATATTTACATGCAAATGTTTAACCGCTTTTTTCACAACAGACATCAACAGAAACCATCACACAACATCATCAACAAAGACTACAACAACATGGACAAAGTGATTGCTCTCTGTGTCTTCCTGCCTAAGGCAGGCGACACAAAACAGGAGAAATTTATTTCTTCTCAAAAACACTCACCCCACTTGTTCAAAGGGCCACTAGTCAGAACATGCATTTTTCCCGGTATTAAGGCCGTCCACCAGTTCCAAAACAAATAAGGTCCAGAATTTCCCGCAGGCAGTTTTTGAACCACTAGTGTTACCTATGCTTTTACAATCCACCTTTTCTTCACTTTTTGCATATTGACCGTGGCATTTGCCTTTAACCCTACCATACATGCAAGTCCCTATGTGCACTGTCCATCCACCAACGAATTTAAAAATGGTTTAACTAAACTTTCTATATACATACACATTCTACTATACCTAGTACCTACCCCCCCCCCCCCCCCCCACACCCAGCACCACACCCATAGCGCCTGAAGGGACATACACATAGATTGGGATATACATAATTTTATTAGTATGTGTGCCTCTGCATTTCTTCAGAAACCCAAATTTTAAGGGTTGGGGTTGTTTAGGGGTTTTAGTTTTCAGAGTTTTTGGCAGTGCGTAGCAGGGGGCAGGGGGATCTTCCCCCCTGTGGGGAACTTGCCCCCGCCTGAAAAATTAGTGCTTTACTAGGCCTATACTATACAACAAATTTTAATAGATGCTTGTTCCCCCCTGAAAATATATGTGGGGCCCCCCCCTGATAAAAAAAAAAGAAGCTGGTACGCACTGAGTTTGTGGTTAGGTTTAGATCGGGTTAGGGTTTAGAATCAGTTAGGGATAGGATACAGGTTAAGCATTTACAAAATATAAAAGAGGAATCAGTGTAATATGTTTAGAAGATTTTGCCACTGGAGTAAATAATTTGATTCAATGTGTATTTATTCATTAAATAGAAAGTAGGAAATGGACATTTAATGTGTGGTCTTATCGCCATGACCATGTTCTAAATACCTCATTAATTAAGTTTAAGAAATTATTTGCAAGAATTTTTTTATAGCTCTATTTAATTTGACAGGATTGGGATTAAGGGGGGATTAGACAATCCTTCAACAATATTTAGTGATATATTGGCCAGTCCTCTTTCTTTCTTTTTCACACTAAGTCTCCGGGGAAGACATGTCTTTGCAATCCTTTGATATCTTTGATACTTTGAATAGGTATGGCCTTTTGGATCCCATATAAGAAATAGACACTTTTAGGTCTTCTACAAATATAAATTTGGACTCTGTTAGTGACTTTTAACATCAACCTTCTTGAGCCACGCCCTTCTCCCCACCCGACTAATCATTGTTTTTACCAAGTTTGGTTTGAATTAACGCAATACCTAAACTTTAATTAAATTTACAAATCCTATCATACCAAAATTACTTACTGGAACCTTCGTGCACACACGCACACAAAACTAGCAATTTGCTCTACTGCTCAGGGACAAGACACAAATCTCAACTTACTCTTTAACCCTCTTCTACCAGCCTTTTTTGTAACACAAGGGTTTTACCAAGGAGGGGGGTGGTTACCACCCCCTTGAGAATCTCTTATAAAGCAAAAAATTCCGCTGCTCATGATTTTGATACTATGGATAGCTATGGTCCGCTCTTTCCATTGTACCAAAATAAGTACCACATACCTAGTAGGACTCACAATGCTGTCCAGCAAGTCTGCAGTCCTAGTTCGCAAAATTAGCATTTCCACATAAATAGGCGAAAATCCAATGCCGATAGAATATCAGATTTTTCAATGCTGTTTTCAGCTCTAATGATTGTAATTGGCGCTAGTTTTTACATAATACACAAAGTTTTAGAGCCATACTTTGCATAATATTTTCAAAATGCAACATGAAATATCCTTGTGTGGCAACCACCCCCTTACCCTTCGCTTTGACGGCATAACCCTAACCCGTGAAGGTGCTACCTTCACATTTTTTTCGCTAAAATGACGAAAGGATAGAGAACGATACCTAGAAGCTTTAACTAAAGTTTTTTGGCATTTTAGCGCACCACAGCAAAGTTCACTAGGGATGGTAATCCCCCTCCCCAGTAAGATGAGGCTTAAGAGAGGTAACGAATCTCTCTTTGTAAAGGAATTGTATATCATCACATGCAAAAGTTGGTATATTTCAGAAGTAGTTTTGTTAATTATATCTTTCTTTCCCTAACACTAAATATGGTAATAAAATAGTGCATACAGTATAGGTATTCTGCAATGGAATGCATGTATGACTGATAGGACCACTCTCTTAAGAAACTTGGATAATCCCTGAATTTGCCAGCGGGAGTTGTTAGGGGAAAGTTTTGCCACAGGATTATTATACTTCATGTGTGATTTAATCATAATAGTTAAAAGATAGGAAATAGACCATTTTGATGTGGTCTTATCGCCCTGACCGTGTTCCTCTGCCTCATAAAATGAGTTTAAGAAATTTGTTTCGCAATTTTTTGCCTAAGCTCTATTTAATTTGACAAGGGATTGGCATAATAAAAGGTGATTAAATCCTTCCACACCCAATATTTAGTTCATATTTGCCTCATCTTTCTTTTCTTTCTCACACTGGGGTCTCTGTGGAAGATATGACTTTTCAAACTTTGATGGAAATGGCATTTTGGATTCCACACAAAAATGCTGACTTTTAGGCCTTCTAAGAATAAAACTCAAACTCTATTTTAAACTGTTTGAACACACAAATTTACCAAAAAACAAAAACAAAAATAATATCTGTAATTCTTATATGTGTTCTAATAGTTATTGGAGTAAACGGTTATTTTTTGGTTAAGTTGTAAACATTAAGACCTTGAGAAGAAATACAATAATAGAGGATGTAATTATTTCCTGTATGACCCAATACAGACAATAACCACCAACTGATCACTTTCAAAACTTCATTCTATTAACCCCGCTCTCGATTGCCATATTGAAATCAGCACTGCGAATCCTTCCAAAGCAAAGTAGTATTGTAGTAAATCCAGAGTTTTAAATATGGTTTTGTCCTCCGTAGAACGGGGATGGCCGGATTCACCTAGCAATGGCCCTTATGCCCTCCCCCCCACTTTGCCTGATTCAATGCAATCCTTCATCTCTCAACCAACCCTTCTACTCTCCCTCCTCCCTCCTCCTCCACTTGCTTCTTTCTCCATGTCTTCTTTGGATGTATGTCCTCCTCCTCAAACCACCCACCTAATCTCAAAACGCCCTTCTTTTTTTTTTAAACATGCTCATCCGTTTACTCAGCAATGGCCATACCAACAAACACTATTCGCCTTCGCCAAGCGGTCCATTGCTTCTTCCCAACCCAACATCTGCATCAAGTCCTCAGTCTTCATACTTAATCCACCCTTCACAACCACACATACAATAGCTCTCACACTCATCATTGCATTTCTCTGTTCTTTCCCAGAATCCCCATCGCAGAATCCCACATGATTTTTTTTTTAGATTACAATACGGGACAAGGCTTTTGAATCACAATACAGAAGCTCAAGGCATAGTTTGGCAAGGCAAAAAAAAGTTTGTTTGCCATACCCAGCAGACCCTAGAAAAACCTGTGGACTGCTCAAATTTTTAAAAATTTGCCGGCCGGCCGGCCGACCCGAACCGAGTCCATTTTTATTTTAAAAAAAAATTAACAACAACCAAGACTAGAAAACATCCAAACAAGACAAAAGAAAAACAACTACAACAATTAAAGTAAAAGATCTTTGCTCTGTCATTGAAAAAACAACTTCAATAGTAAGTAGCATATTGTTAATTCATTTTTACGCGTAAAACATTATGAAGTTATCTTCAAAGAGAATCCGACCTATCGACCCCTATATTTTTCCTCCATTAGGGTAATAACATATTCCTATTTAGGGCTATATGCATGCCGTTATGCTATGGATAGCCTAATGCATAAAAAATTTTTTTTTTTTTTTTTTTTTAATATAACTTAAAATATTTGGCATAAAAACATTCATTTTCTCATTAAATCTAATTAATTTGAGGTAACAGAGTCCAATAAATGAGTCGCATCAGCAACATAATTTGTGGCTAATACTGTTTCCTCACTTGGAAACTTTCAAATGGACTCAGCTGCATCTCGCCGCATTATTTGGTTAAGTTTTTTCCAACTTAAGCCCACTTTGTTCATCCGTCAATGACACTGCATTACTTAATCCTTTTATTCTGAATTTTTCGGTATTATAGGTAATAACCCATTTGTTACTTGCAGAGTAAGATTTGGGCCCACACCTGTGCAGGTCGCTAATAGGTTATTAATTTTCAGCCTTAATTATGCTTAATTGAAAAAAAAAACAGTGTTCACCAACGCATTGTCATCTGCTGTCGCGGTTTGTGAATGGGGCCAAAAGGGCAAAAAAGGTCACATTAGGTCACCATCCCATTTCATCAGCTGGACATCCTTTAATTAATGTCTATCTTTCTCTGTCTGTTACTGCTACAATTTGCTTAACCTTTGGCATTTGGCTCGATATCTGAGAAACTGAAGGATCATTTGGGGTAATTTGAGCTTAATGCCTATTTTGGTTCTGATTTAAGGATGACTAATTATTCTTTAATCTCCACCTTTAAGTAAGATGATTTATTCATTCTGACTCCATTGTTGGCAAAGGGACCCACACAAAGTTCATCTATGGGTCATTTGGGGTCATTTCTTAGTTTGTTTAAACCTTGGCCTCTCTGTGGTCCTGTATTTGTTGATTTTTACACATTTTGTTAGAATCATTGCTTGGTGCATGTTTTTCATATATTATTTCTCAACCAAGAGTCAAAGGGCAAGCAAGGGCACTGGTAGGTCATTTGCTGATTTTCTTTAAAGCCCTAATTCATCATTGTTTTTCTGTGACCATTGTAAGAGAATTTTTGTGCAATTATACACTCAATGCTTTGGTACAGTCCTACAAGAATTAACTTCAGAAAACAGTCAAAAAGGTCTTTGCAACCATCCCTTATTTTCATAGTCTTTGAAGGTTTCCTGTCCTGTGCAACTGTAATGATATATCCTGGTCCTGTTTCAATGTGACTGCATTTCCTCATCCCATCCTTTATTTTTTATAAAAAATTAAAAAAAAAAAAAAAATTCCATTCATAATTTTTTAATGTCCATTTCCGATGATGTGAATGACCATTACTCCTATCGCACCCGCGTCCTGTACGCCACTACAGACTCAAGAAAACAGCAACTACTTTGAACTGTTTCAGCAACTTCTCACCATTTACACACACACACTTTGACATCTCGATGCAACATAATCCAATTGTAGGTACAATGAATTCATGCTACAACAACCTTTTAATCATGCAGGTCAGCAAACAACGGGAGAGCAATAAGTTAATATACCTATACCTCAATTCATCTTGATTGTGACCCCGTACCATTCTTTCGGAGGTGAAAATTTAATGAGGCGCAGCGACTTCTGTTAATCATGTTTATTGTGAGGACTGTTAAGGCCTGAAATACCCTATTGTGCGTTTCCCTACTAATGACATTGTATTTAGTGGTCATTGGAGTGAGCTATATGACCGGAGTGTCCTCCAAGATTATCCGGTGTGGGTGCATTTTAAATTTTTCATTTTCCCTCTCCGACTTTACACAGGTCCAAAACTCCAGGGGGACAACGTTCAACGTGAATCGACTATAACAGTTCATTCATTAATGTTGCCATAATTGTCATTGGTTGCGAGACCATTGTCACTTACCTTGTTTTTGTATAGATTGACTACTGTCATAAGTTGAAATTTTTGCGAGGTTTTTATTTAGCGAATTTTCGCGAGTGAACATAGAAACGCGAAAATAAAAACTCGCCAAAATAACTTTTTCCAATAGATTTGTTATTGCAATTGATGTCAATACTGTGAATTAAATTCTTTGCGCATTTGGCCAAAACTGTTCAAATCGTGAAATATCTGTATTTGCGGACCATGTTCCACTTATACAGTAATTATTACATCATACTTATATATAAAAAAACTGTCAGTAAACTTGCAAACCAGCCCCCTGGCAGGATGGCAGTCTGGACTGACTCCGATGACCTATAACCGTGGTCCATGACCTTTGACATCATCCATATGATGGAACCCTTCGTGCACCTTAATCCCTAGTCTGGTTTAAATTGGACTTGAACTTTTGAAGACATGAAACGAAAACCTAACCCAAACCGGAACACAGATACATACATCTAACCAAAACCTAACGCAAATGGAACACCAGGAAACGCTCGCGCTCGCAATATCCCCTCTGCTTTTCAATCGCAGGTGAAAAAAATCACATGCGGTCCTCACTAGTATCACACCTGCCGTCGCGTTGTGTGAATGATATGCCCAGATGACCTTTAGCCCCTGATAGCACCTTTGAACCCTGATATGACCCTTGGAACCCTATATGCAACCGTTGAGACCCTGATAATGCAACCTTTGACCTCATAAAACATATGAGGGTTTCTGTGTTTGGTTCCGATTGAAAAATTCAACTTTTCATGAGGTCAATTTTACTTCGCCTATCTACACTTGACCCATCACATTCGCATTTGACTTGTATGAGACCGTTGACCTCATCAATAAATTAGGGATCCCATGTTACACCTACGACTCAAGTTTGGGTTGGAATGCATCAAAGTATGAAGATATTACAGGCAAATGTTACCCTTTTTCCTCAACATACAACACATCTCATCAAAGACAACAACAGTGGACAAATGATCCCTAGGTGTCTTCCCCTGCTTAACAGGTGACACCAAAATCAGTACATGTTGACATTTATATTCACTTTTACAATGTGTCAAAGTGTCTTTACATTTATTTTATTCCGCTGCCACAGCATATGTCAGCTCATAAAATGCCTAGGTATACTCATACCTTGGGCAACCTCCATGGACATATGCCTAAAGCTTCCCCATTTTGCACAGGGACGAGAGGCAAAAAAGTGAAGTGCCTTCCATGTGCGCAGCGGGACTCCAACCCATGACCGTCAGAACACGTTCAGATATTTTATCTTTTGGACCACACATGCCCCTGATTTAGTTATGTTTACAAATGCATAAATATATTTAAGAATATTTAGCATGTAACAATGGTCCCTACCGGTGACAATACAAGTCATTAGGAGATGTTGTGTGTTGGGGGGGGGTATTTCAATACACCATCTTCCACATCTTCCATTGTTCACAAGAGGTAAACCATGAATTCAAAAATGTAGATATGAAATCCTCCAGATATTATGGTGATGTGGTCCCAATGTCAATTTTGCCGGTGGAAGACGCAGCTGAGGTGGTTTCAAGGACATCACCGGAGTAGGAGAGAAGGAAACCCTCCATAATCATCATGTTATATTTAGAGAATAAAGGATATGATTTTACCAGGTACTCTCTTATACCTAATTGAAACCAAGCGATACATATTTTAGTGAAGAATGAGCCCGAAGGCCGAGTTCTTCATCTCAAACTAATGGTGCTGCCGTTTTCAATTGTCGTAAAGAGAGTACAGGTTTTCCCAGAACATACCTTTATTCTCATTCCTTAAACAGCTTTAAACATTAAGGTCATTTTATAACCCAATTTCGCGATAATTTACGGCTTAATACAACAAGAAAGGAACTGCCACCACCCAGTGACAACAGATCAACACCCCGTTGAACGCAACGATCATCGGCACCGAAACGCAACATTGGCAGTTGCGCGCGAACGTAGCAAAATACGGTATGACGTGAGCGCTTCAACCTAAAAATCCGCAGCGCATACTACCTGGGTTCAATATCGAATTGAACCCAGACATTAGCCAATAAAATTGCTTACATTTACAGCTGTTATAAGCCATCAATTTTGAGTGATGTTTTTAACCTACTTGAGGCTGGTACGCAAGGGTTGTTTTTTCTCTCCAAAATACCTTGTCACCACGAAAAAATGGAGAAAGCCTTAGAACTTTAAGGAGCAAATGATCGGGTAAAATACTGCAAGCCATAACTTGCAAGATCCCCTGGTGGGAATGAAATATTCAAATGAGCTCACTAATATGCACAAATGTGATGACACAGGTGCACATGTACCGCCAACCCAACTACCAAGTTTCATCAAATTTTTCTTGAAATCTGGTAGTATTTTTGGTCCACCTATCATTAACTCTATACTAACCAAAGTGACCATGCACACACACACACAGCACACACACACACACACATATACACCACTGCCCCCCCCCCCCCACCCCCACTGCCCCCTGCCTGCCCCCCCCCGCCCACACCGCCGGCTTCAAAGGGATAAAAAATTCAAAGCTTAGACCATGCCTCCATTTCAGTGACTCATTACATGAAGAAGCAGTAAGAGGTTGGCAGAATTCGTTAGAATTTACTTTTGATTTATCAACAATTTTGTCTACAAACACTGTTTTTTTATATTTTCTTATTTTTTTGAATGCTAATATAAAATTATTATCAATTACAAACCAAGCACCCTTAAATTTTCATTATAATTGTGAAAATTAGAGTCAAAAGCTTAATTCTTTTTTGAGATATAAATTTTAAGCTTAAAAAATTAAATATCGCAGCTTTGAGGAACATATAAATACATAAGAATATCACGAGGAATTTCAAGTCGCGATGCCGACTTTTTGACACATAACTTTTGAACGAAGCTCCGATTGTTTGTCAAACCCTAAATGCAAAAAAAGGCAATTTTTCCTTTTTTAAATTTAAATATTCATTTTTTATCCCCTTCCAACCCCATATTCCCCCTTAAAAGCACATATAACAACTGGTTAATATTATTATAAAGACTCTAAAAGACAATGCAATGACCTCTTTTAAATATGAAGCTGGCTCATACAAACTCTTGAATTGACCACACTATTTGTATCATGAGCAGGTCAAAGCTACTATCAGTAGCTTCATAATATATACAATTGTGTCCCCTATTTGTCTCAAAGTCCATTTTTTGCATTATCAATGTTTTGAGGAGTCCCAGTGGGGAATATCGATCAAACAGATAATGATAAAATTGGATGATTTACACCCAATATTAATGGTCTTCCTCTAGCTATGAGTTTTTTAAAATATTGGCCTCGACTGCGTCTCGCCAATATTTTTGCAACTCATATCTCGACCACTTAATTTGGGCTTATCGATCCAATTTTTATATCAAATGTTGTATTGGAAATTATTGAAGCAGTACCGTGTTGAGCAATTTATGAGAAAACAATGGACATTTTGATTTTTTGGGGGAAAATGATTGACTGTGGCTGGCTGCAACTCTATGTGGTATGGTATATAATGAGGTTCAGAATCACAATCGCGCAATTGAACCCAGCCAACTCGATGACATCTACTGGCTAAGGGACCGACGTCCTCCAAATTTTGTCGGACCTCTTACGTCACACTGTGCGCGGTAAAATTTGACTTGTCAATTAGCGGGTCATGAGCACTAATTAGCATTTTCAATCTGTTGTGTATTATTGTGATGTCCAGGATGCAGTCTCTCTTGCATTGGAACAGAAGAAGAACCTTACTACATCAATACTAAGCGAGATATTGCGAAACTTTTTCCCCAGACCGGTAACAGATTGACTTTAGTTTATTTAAACTGTAATTCTATTTCTGAAGTATATCTCTTTCTAATGAAATCTATTTCAATATTCTAAAAGCAATTTATATTTGTTGTTCAACCTAGCTAGCATATTCACAGACAGCAACTATAGAGGGCAGAGCATTTTTGGTACTTTATTATGATCATTTTTGTGACCACCTTTTTCATTTTTCCTTAAAAGGTCCAATTTTTAATTTTTAACCAATAATTTTTGCTTTGAGGCTTTTAGAGGAACTTTTGTCTTAGGGTTTGACCTTATTTTTGAAATCTTATGGGGGACTTTAGTAAGGTATCTGTTAGCATTTGCATAAAGTGTACAGTTTTTCAGAAATAATGGAGTAAAATCCTGCTCTGGTGACTCTCTAAAGGTGGTTGTCCGATTTATGTGTATATTTGTGTTTCTCTACTTGATATGAGAGCCTGGACTTGCACATACACCCCTCAATACCGTGGGAAACAACTTGGCGGTTTTGTATGGTAAGACCGCAATAATGCATGTTGCAAATCCCCTATTCAATTACTGCTAATAAAGTGTTAACCACTAAAACGGAACGGCGTTTTGTTGTTTTATCTTTGGAATGAATGGATTCGAGGGCTCAAATTTCAGGACGACAATGAGAAAAATACGGCCTTTTATGCTGTATAGCAAAATCTAATACTACTTCCGTGTAAATTCAGGGGGGTCCCAAAGACGATCGAACCGCCCCTTTAACTGTTTAAGTGTGGCTGTATGCTGAATTCTGCAACCAAAGAAGCTGGCAAGGGTCACAGAAAAAATTATGTTATAACACAGTAACAAAATTACTGGTTTTTAATGTACAAACCCATCAAATGTGTGGTTTATCGGCTTTGCCCAGCTGCAACCCACCCCAAAACATTCCACGATGGTGTTGACTTCAACCAGTTTTGATTCACTCGAAATTGGAAATGCTTACCGTTGCAATAATTACTAATGCTTGCTTCCCATCCAAACTGTTATGATATTCTTTGCATATTCATGGTACATCTCATATATTGGTCAATTTCAATTGTAAAATTTGAAGGACCACAAACGGGGGAAGTCCGGGTGAAAGTGTTAACTCTCCGTGCAAGCCAACAAAATCCATGTGATGACATGTACTTTGACCCTGTAATTGTAAACAAGTTGACAAGCTATTTTAGCTAATCATAACTACGGGGAGCCGCGCTGGTGCGCGGGCCCCGCTAGATGAGTATACTGGAAATGGTTTTCAAAGGCGGACTGTATTCGACCTAATAGCAGCGCCCGGGCGACGGTGCGATGTTAGTCATTAAGCATGGCCAAGTTACCAATAATGACCCCTGGATGATCTTTGACCCCAAATGATCCATCGCAAACAATGCCCACAAAACTTATGCGACGAAACCATACCACAATTCATATCCATACGTCAAAGCATTGTCCAAGTTACCCGATAACGACCTCTGGATGATCTTTGACCGCCAAATTACCCCTCAAAAACCGTGACCATAAAACTTGTACGGCGAAACTCTACCCCAAAAACCAAATACATATCCATACATGTCCCAGCACGGGGGGCCAGTTTTACCACCCGACAAATGACCCCTGGAACATGACCTTTGACCCCAAATGAACCCCAGATCGAAAACTGACCACAAAACTCGTCGGCGAAGCTCTACAACATAACAAAATTTCATACCATACGTCCCAAGCACTGCAGTTAAACCCAATAACTACCCCTGGATGACCTTTAACAACCCCCAAATTACCCCCTAATTGACCCCTCAAAAATGTGAACCACCTAACTTTGTATGGCAAACTCTACCACCATACAAAACTCATATCCATACGTCAAAGCACGGCCAAGTTACCCAATAATGACCCCTTGATGACCTTTGACCCCAAATGACCCCTCGAAAACGTGACCACAAAAACTCGTACGGCGAAACTCTACCACCCTACCAAAACTCATATCCATACGTCAAAGCACGGCCAAGTTACCCAATAATGACCCCTGGATGACCTTTGACCCCAAATGACCCCTCAAAAATGTGACCACTAAACTTGTATGGCAAAACTCTACCACCATACCAAAACTCATATCCATACGTCAAAGCAAGGCCAAGTTACCCAATAATGACCCCTGGATGACCTTTGACCCCAAATGACCCCTCGAAAACGTGACCACAAAAACTCGTACGGCGAAACTCTACCACCCTACCAAAACTCATATCCATACGTCAAAGCACTGCCAAGTTACCCAATAATGACCCCTGGATGACCTTTGACCCCAAAATGACCCCTCGAAAACGTGACCACAAAAACTCGTACGGCGAAACTCTACCACCCTACCAAAACTCATATCCATACGTCAAAGCATGGCCAAGTTACCCAATAATGACCCCTGGATGACCTTTGACCCCAAATGACCCCTCGAAAACGTGACCACAAAACCCGTACGGCGAAGCTCTACCACCATACCAAAATTCATATCCATACGTCAAAGCACGGCCAAGTTACCCAATAATGACCCCTGGATGACCTTTGACCCCAAATGACCCCTCGAAAACGTGACCACAAACCTCGTACGTCCAAAGCTCTACCACCATACCAAAATTCATATCCGTATGTTAAAGAACGCGAAACGCTAGCAGGACAGACAAAAACAAACAAACAAACCCACAAAGTTGGTTTTTTTTAGTAATATAGATTATTTTTTGCAATTTTTAAGATTGTGAACACATTTTTTTATTTGGTTTAATTTATATTTGTCAACAGAAAAGAATTATACCTTAAGAATCGAAAACACTTTCACAAGTTTTAAAGTTGCATTTTAGCACTCAGAAGAAAACCATAAGAAAAGTTGAAAAATAAAAATTGCAAACATTTCCCCTTACAGCATATGACTGTGTACACACTGTGTAATAAATTTCTTATTCCACTGAACAAAGTATTTCTTCCTTTAATCGTGTGTAGAGGTTATTATTCAACAGAAAACAGAATTGCAATGGATATTAAAAATAATTGAGTTCATAATAAAGCAATTTATAGTTATTTTAAGGGGGCACATGTGGTCCAGTTTGGGCACATGTGGTGCAGCAGATCAGCGCTCGCCTCATAAGCATAAGGTTGTGGGTTCGAGCCCCGCTGTCGCCAATGTGTTGTGCACTTGAGCAAGGCACTTTACCTCGCTTGCCTCTCTCCACCCAAGAGTATAAATGGGTACCGGCTTATGCTGGGAATGCAGAACAGACTCGGTGTGCGGGAGGAGTGGCGAACCCCCCACAGCAACATTATATGATGGAGTCTGGCCCAAACGCCGATGACAGAGAGATGGGCACTCCGCCTGCCTGCACACCATTTGCATTTTGCATTAATTTGAAACCCACGAGAATGAGAAGTTAAACCTGTTACGCGTATAAAATGTTGACATTGGTGTCTCGGCTTCAAAGAGGTCACAAATCTATTTAATAGTTCTGCTGAGCATAACCAAACTTTTTGTCTTTCATGCATCTTTTAACATTTGGACATTATCGTGTATCAACTAACGTAAAGGTTATGCCGCTGTGTACCGTGATGGTGGTTTTCACAATAAGCCAATCCACCACATGTTTCTTCACAGATTGTGACCTTGAAATTACCAATAACCCAAATGTACGTCCCTGCGTGTTCTCTTTATATCACCATACCTTGAAATTCATTCAGTTTAAAAATGTAATAATGTTCACTTTTCAATGTCCGGCATGTTTACTTACTAAGTTGACGCATGCGCAGAAAATTTGACAAGTCGTCTTGCCAGGGGCATTCAATCACCCACCATTTGGAGTGGGTGTTTAAATTTAACATTCACACCAACAAAATGGAAACACTACCGATGATTACATTATCCGCTTCTGCATTTCATTCAATAATGTTGCCACGGTTTGCCACTACTCGCTGTCACCTTTTTTCACCCAAAAGTGCTTAGTGGAGAATCGTAATCTTTGTTGATCAACAAACGAACGCATGTTCGACCTTTTTCTTTGCCCGTCCAAACTCCAAAACTGGCAACCACCATCCATGACAGTTTAATGGGACTGAGTCTTATTTGAAGTCAGTTTCGTAATTCTTGACGAAATGACGATGTCAGATGACTTTGAATTTGGCGTTGGCTTATTATGGAAACCACCAGCACAATACAGCGGCATAACCTTTACGTTAGTTGATATACGATAATGTCCAAATGTTAAAAGATTAATGTAAAACGAAAAGGTTATGTGTAATTGGCCAGTTGACGGATAGAGACTCTGAGAGTGTGAAATTTCGAGCGCCCTGCGTGCAGAAAAAAATCGACGAATGGACTTTGATATGTAAATTAATTTCTCGCCAGTCGACTGCACTTGCCAAGACTTAAGCTTCCAGATGGGATAACTTTTTTCACTGAGGCATGCTTAAGCAAGGATTAACGGTCATGTTTGGTTTAACTTTCCGCCCATTTCTGGTACCAAGTTAAGTCTTCTAACCGTAGATGCAGGGGCATTTTAACGGTTACAAATTTCGAACAAAGGGACACAAACACAATTGGCATCAGCGGGATCAACGCAACGATTTACAATGTCTTATGATCATGAGTCCTGCCCCTCTATCTGTTGCTCTAGTCCGCTGAGGCATGACTCCTCATATGTACATTATCATTTTGCCATTAACTATTCTAAGGAGGAGTTCACATATAGACTGTAAAGGCATACTTAAGAACGTCATGTGAGTCACAATTATTGGACTTCCTTGCGCCACACGTGCTCAACTGTACTAGCAAATGCTAAGCAATGCATGCCTGTCCAATTTTTGATAGGTTCGCCTTCTGTTCTCATCCGCACAAACAAAACCGCAAACCGTGTTTCCTCGCTGGTTAATTTCTGCGCATTGCGTACTGATTCTTGAGTGAATTCTATTTTTAGATGCCCGTTAGCGTCGGCGATTCAACCGGCCAAAGCCGCCGAAATCTGAGTACAAAATACCATTTTTAACGTGAAAATTTAATCTTACAGAACTGTAGCCTAATGTCAACGGAACAAACCCATTGAGGGCTGCCATGAACTAAATTAACAGTAAAAGGGTGGAATTTTTATCCTAACAATTGCACTATTTTTGCCGCGCAGGCGATTTCAAAACCCCATCTTAAAATAGACATCTTTGCAAAAAATAAATATATGCAGGGGTGCAGGCCAAGAAATACATACTTAAAAAATCAATTAGCCGAGTTTTCCCTCAAATTAGAAATCCACGTGCCAGTATTTTGGATTATGCGTACATAATGATACTATGCACACCTTATCCTATTTCGCCACCCCAAGCTGGCCAAGCTGCTGGTTCCAACAGACTTACATGGCCTACGATAATTAGAACTAGAGAAAAAGTGAGGAGAATTTGTTACGTAATTAGCTTGTGGTTGCCACCCGAATACGCACACACATGTGAGAAGGCGATAAGCATATTTTAACAATTGGTCAAATTATGTCCTACTAAATTCTATATAAAAGACACAATTTCAAACTACATCAAATTGAGTATTAGTGAGTATTAAAGTTTAACGACACGCAGACACAATTGGTGTTATATCGGGTCATTACATTTGTCATTAACATTAAATTTAACATTTAAAAAAAGAAAAAACCTAAAAAATTAAAAAATTTCAATTTCAATTACAATTAACATTACAAAGGATACACATCATACAGTGATTAAACCAGCGCATCACCTATCCATGTATAAAACAAGATAAACCTACTAATTGCAAGATACCCTTAGAACCATGCTCAAGAAACAAGTTCAAAAGAATACTGATAATTTATAACTAACACATCATAGAGCTGAGAAAGGTTATCACTCATCCATGTACCAAGCAAAAAACTTCAACTTCAAGACAGATAATCGAACAATCACCATCAGAACATGCAAACCATGAGATCCCCTTTACAGACAAATAGACGTCCTCATACAGGTACAATTTTATAAATGGCTCCATAACACCTTGGGCATTAAGCCCAAACTGATAGATTTTAAATTAACATCAACATTATACAGAAGAAAACCCTAATACCTGCTACTATTTACTATTACAAAAAGAAAAATAGTGGTCTTAACATAATTTACAAATGTAATTGAATAATTGTTTGTTTTTCATGGTAATTGATTTTAAGCTACATGGACTTAAACGAGTAATACAAACAGAACATCTTAACAATAACAATTACACTGTCTAAATCTTACACATTTATAAGATAATCCTAAATTTAAATACAACCGCGTCTGTTCAAAAAACAGACGAGTTGCCCCTTTAGTCGCCTTTTACGACATGCAGGGAACACATCGGGCCATTCTTCACCCCGAACCCGCAGGGGGCCCCATTGAGAGTTAGTCGCCTTTACGACATGCAGGGGAGCACACGGCAATTCTAAACCCCGAACCCGCAGGGGGAAAACTGCATGCAGTTGAGAGTAGACTTCTAACTATCATTTTGTCCATTTTCTTTTCGTTATTAAATGCGTTGCATGTTGAAAATTGGCATAACTTCTTTCTGAAACCATATGTCCTTTCAGAGTTTCTTTGAGCAGGGCGCGCTAGTATTTTGGGTTGCAAGGAGGTCACGGATCAGAAACGAGTTCCTCTGCAGAAGCAAAGTTCATTATTTACCCATAATCACGGTCCCTAATTGCCGGTTGAAACGCGAATACAAACCCGTCACTGAACGTCACATGTATGAGCACATGCTTTAGTTGTGCCAGTAAGACCACCTGGTGTTGTCCACCATTTTTTGTTTTTTTAACCATTGGAGAATGACAAGGTCAAATTCAAAATTTCGCCGATTTCTTCTTTGGCAGTGGCATTCATAAATGAAGTGGCACTGCGGTTATGGAGCTGTCATCAACCTTAACGATGAGATAAGTTAGGAATAATATTCTTATTGTAGCGTGTTGTCACCCAACGTCAATTCAGCCACTGGGCCTTGTTCCAAATGTTTTTCAAGTGGTGGCTGGCCGCAAGCTTGCAACAATCCCAGGGGCCACCCAGGGATGGGCGGTAATCACATTTTCGAATGTTGTTAGGAGTACTGTCGAGATGGTGATTATTTAGGGCTTTGTCACATTACGCATTTTAAGTACTTCCATACAGGTCTACCATGAACACTCATAACAAATAATTAGGGAAACTATTGAGTACATTTTTTTTCTTGTAAACCAATATATAAACTATTATAATTATTTAAAACAGTATTTTTATACATCATTCAAACTTGCTACTGCACAATGATGGTCACGGGCGGTTACGACAGGGAAAATACAATTCTGAAATTTTCCTCTGAAAACACGTGAATATTGCATCCGACCTCTGACTAAACTAAAATCAAAAACCCGACCAACTTGCAATGCTGTATTTTAAACGCGACTAATTAGTGTCATTTCGTACCTCAATTTGACAATTCATTACAAGAGATATCCCCCGTAGTCAGGTTGTTAAGTGCCAAATTCATAATTTCTACGGGGACAGCATAGATTTTTCACACTAAAACAATGCAATGGAGTGGGGGCCGTTTTTTCGTTTTCTTTTTAGATGATCATATCATTAATGGAAACTTTTATTGATCGAACTGCCATGTGGGTAACAAACATTGACCATGTGATTCATTCAATAAAAACTTCTCTGAGCATGATGGAAGCTCAAGCACTTCTGGTTCACCGTATGCTAGCTTGCCGTCAGTGACGTCATTATTACGCGCGCACTTCATACTGAGTGTTTGTGATCCGGCAATGTAGGCAGTCCCCAAACAGTTTGCAGTGGCAGCGCTTCTCTGCATAATCCATGTATTTCAAAAATGTTTGAATTGCGCGCGCCCCGCCGCCCTGATGTCGCATGCTTATGTGTGTAAAATAACGGGTGACTGAAACTCCAATACCCTAATGGTGCCACGTGACTTACCGTTAAAAAGCCATTACAACTCGCCACACAATGGCAGCGTTCCCCTGGCGATGGTGCACCTCGGGTCACAGCAGTAAACTTTTCATTTCAATATTTCCAGGTTTTATCGCAGGATTTTCATCGGGCTAGCTAACGCATTATTTGGTAATGTTTTTCCTCTTAACCATGTAAACATTTTTAAAGATCAGATCGGCAAAGGTGTAAAAAAATCATATGGACATCGGTCGACCTCTGAGCCTTATACTGACTTCAGTGACCTTCGGAAATTAAGGGTACACCCCACCATTGCACGCGCCATAGACTTTGTATGTAAAATGATGGTCAGAAGAATGGCTATAACGCGATTTACCTCCGTTTTGGATTACGGATATATTAATACAACCAGTAGAGATTTCTCTACACAATCAAAATTGAGGATACATTTCCGTTTCGACTTTTAGATATTTACTGAATATTGACAAGATGCCGTAATGTTCGCGGGTTCACTGTCCCGACTCTTAACCTCGCAATGCGCCTTGTGGTTCTACGCCGATACACTTAGAGTTCCATTAACATTTCGAGGTTTTCTTTCAAATGTCAGTATACATTCACTCCTTAGCTTTTGGGGGGGTTTAAAATCAATTTGGGTGGTCAACAAAATCACAGAATTCCTAAGATATCTCACACGTTATACACAAAAGAGGTACTACAGGCGTGATAAACCTCGGACCGATATTGGCTCTGTCCACTCTAATGATGGTGTGTTCCCTTTTAAGCGAGATTATTTTTTGACACCCACATTAATGATGTATCAAAAGAGCTAATAAAAAGTTAAATGCAGTCGTCAAATTATCACTTCGTTGACATTTTTGTTTTTCGAGATATGGCTTCTCAAAAAATACCGACCGATACGCAACCACTCACTTTTAACGCGAATTTTTGAGTTTACGCGTCGTTTTCCCTCTATTTTTGACCCGCTTAAAAGCCTATCGAAAGTTCGCAGGCCACCTTTAAGATTAGTGGCCTTAAGATCATATTTTGTAGTTAACTCCTTTGCGAGTGTGTAACAACATTTTTACTTGAATTTAAAAAAACCGTATACTTTTAATAGGTTAACAGATTAATTAAAATGGTGATTTTCCGCCATGTTATTCATGTTGCAGCAAAAAGAAGCAAAAAACAAACCATACAAAAAGAACCGTTTTTTCAATTTTTGCTCGATTTTGCCACTTTTTCAGGTGATGCGACCCTTTTTTAAACGTGCTAAAAATTCTCTACAAATCTTCTCAGAATTGACAAATCAACATAACAATAAAAAGTTAAACGATTTCATAAACGTTTCCCGAAATTGATTCATCTAGTACACCCATTGTTGAAATTTGTCTTTAAAACAGAAAGTCGGGCGTTTTTCCCTACTGACTGCATATAGAACTTTGCGCGTTAGCACCCTGCGATTCTCCCCCCCCCCCCACTCACATTACAGTGTGTTAAAACTAGGATTTTTAAAGGAAAATGAAAAGTGTTATATATATATTTCTTGCAAATATCGTATAGGACCTCCTTATATATTAATTACAAAGATTGCGAGGTTAAAATCGAGAATAAAAATCGATTTGTAAAAGCATGTAATGTAGCCCTACTAGCGATTTTGGGAGAATCTCCGTTGCTACCCCCTACCTCACCTCGGAAGAAAGAAAGAAAGCGAACCCCATTGACAACCTGTAGCTTCGCTTGTTTGAGTCCCGTATTTGAGTTAAATAGTTTGCTTTTGTTTGCCCATATATAGCACATACGAAGAGAACTCCAATATCTTTGGTTGTCGATTAAACATTATAGTTTTTTAAGAAAACTAGCAGATAGATAAAATTCCAATAAGAGCTGTTTGATTATTGCTTTACCAACCCCAAAACGGCTGTATAAGAACTAGCACCATGCTTGCGCGCTAAAGGTACACACCACCATTGCCCGCGCCATATACTTGTATGTAAAATGATGGTCAAATAAGGCTATACTCAACCCGAGTTACCTCTCGTTTTGGAAAAACGGATTATATGAATACAACCAGTATATATTTCTCTACAACATTCAAAAATGATGATAACATTTCCGTTTAATTTTTTAGATATTTACTGATATGACAGATGCCGTATTTTCCCGGGGTCACTTACGACTCTTAACCTCGCATGCGCCTTGTGTGTTTTTATACGGCCGATCCACTTAATTTCCTTAACATTTTCGAGGTTTTCTTTTCAATTTCCAGTATACATTCACTCCTATCTGTTAAAATCAATTGGTCAACAAAACACAGATTACTAAGAATATCTCACAATTTATACACAAAAGAGGTACTACAGTCGTGATAAACCTCGGACCGGTAGATAGGCCTCTGTCCACTTAATGGTGGTGTGTACACTTAAGCACACGAATAGAATCTCATCGCGCAGGCGTATTGACCCAGCCAAGTTCGATGACATCACTGGCGAAGGGAACCGATTGGTCCGGAGTTTGTCGAATCTCTTACGTCACAATGGCGCGGTAAATTTGTATGGTCATTAGCGGGGATCGATTAGCGATAATTAATTCGCATTTTCGATCTATGTACAAGGTTTATGCATGTGCAGGTCACTCGCAGTGTTGGCATCTTTGCGTTGAGGGACTAACCCCAGTTATCTAGTAGAAATTGCCAAATTTTGAAAGACCAGTCAAAGATTTACTTCATTAAATGTATTATAATTCTGTAGTAGGGTTCTTTGTAATGAATCTCTTTCTGGTATTTTAAAACTCAAATTTCTATTTTTTGTTTTAACACTAATGGAGGGTTATCGCGCAGATGGTGAGTACAGTTTCTCGATCAAACATTCACTGAAGTCTCAGACACTGCAATTCTTCTCTCATATCATGATTTGTAGTGTTTAGGCTCGTTCCGTAGCATGCACGTCGTCCGTACCTACCTCCTACAAGTACAACGCTACGTACGGGAGTGTAAAAAGCCGGGGTGGGTGCGCATGCAGCGGATCCGATGCGGAATAAGCAAATTCAAATCAGTTACAAAAAACAGAACTATTGAAATCTTTACCTGTGGAGTCTAAATTATATTTTATATTATACGCACGTTGTTTCCTTGACTGATTTCCATTCATGGTTAAAAATCTGAAGATTTTGAAACAGTGATTTATTAACCGTACAAAATCCCAATTAAACACAGCAGTCGCCCTCTTTGTGACGTTAGGTTGGGCGGTTCCGCCCAACACTAACGTCACAAAGAGGTTTGGGCGGTATCGCATTTTCCGATTCAGGATATTCAAGGACTCGCTTCACATCGTATCGAAGAGTCATTTTTTTGTGCGATTATTCTGCTTCCCGGTTATCATTTATTATTCAAATTATAATTTGTATTCTTATTTATTCATTTATTTGTTCTGATTATATTATTAACCCTAACCGGACCGGGTCGTTTTGCCGACCAACGGCCCAAATGCAACGAAGGGCAAGCTATTTTTATATTTTTAACGACCCAGAGGCAACGAGAGCCAAATTTTGCGTTTCATTGCATCTCGGCCGTTTTTCCCGGCACAGGAAAAGTAGCGTAAAGTCAACGGCCCAGATTCAACGCAAAACATCGCGTAATTTTCCCGGAAGACGCCCAGATGCAACGAGTGACATCGCGTCATTTCCACCCGGAAGACGGCCAAGATGCAACGAGGAACATCGCGTTCATTTCCCCGGAAGACGGCAAGATGCAATGAGGAACATCGCGCATTTTCCGGACAAGCGTCTCGGATGCAACGAGGACCTTCGCGTGCGAATGCACTGAGAACAAGGATAATAAATAATAAATAAATAAATAATGGATGCGTAAATTCACATGATTGCCATGCAATTTGTAGCATCTGTTCGCCAGTCATGAGTTGCACTATACGCTATCATAGTCGTGAGTGGCGCTATTACGCTACATCATGTTCAGGTTTACGTCATGAGTGCGTTTATGCATAATTTTAAAAGTAGCTTATCGAAAATGGTGGCGCTATCACCATCGAAATCAAAATTGTCTATGGGCATTTGTACACAGTGTCACCCGCCTGATGAAAAGCATTGCGCCTTGCGGGCAAACCGTCCGAAATGCAGTGAAAAGCAGCGCCATCATTTCCCGGAATGACGTCCCAGGTGCAACGAGGAACACATCGCGTCACTTTTCCGGAAAGACGGCAGATGCAACGAGGACACATCGCGCTCACTTTCCGTAAGAAGGCCCAGATGCAACGAGTGACATCGCGTCCAAATTTCCGGTAGACGGAACAGATGCAATGAGGTCCAATGGGAGTCATTTGCGCGACAAAAATATAGCCCTGGAGCTAGCATACATTTGTACACCATCTCAAGTACAAAAGGTTTGAGTGATTAAATATGTAGAGAGCCTGACATAAACTCCTAA
>JAMKCH010081806.1:0-18084 GCA_023653785.1 Ophioderma brevispina
GACACACGGACACAGTATTAAATGGCACCTGGTTTGAAAAGAAAAAACTTGATTTTATTTAACCAAATAAATAGATTCCCCATAATTAAAGCAATTTGCGGAAATAAAAAACATGCAATATTAGATAAATGCATTTACAAACACATACATATGGTTAGGTATCCTTCCCGATTTCAAATGCATGGTTATATGTACCTTATTCATGAAGATATATTTGTTTTCAGTTTCAAGGAAACATTACCAACACACTTTGTATTCAAAATTTCATTTGGATCCGACGTACCAATACAACTGAAGCAGTAATTGACTGTTAAACCATAGCCCAAAGAGTACTGTATGAAATGTTGATGGTGTGAAATGTGGTTTCGATACTAAGGAGCAGGGGCCAAATTATAAAACAGGAAAAAAGTTGACAATGCTTAAAATTGTATTGTAAACCACAAGGTATGCACGCCAATGTTAAATTAAAAACTGTAAATGAGGCAATTTGTTTTAAACAATGTTATTAAAAAGAACTAATGGAAATAATGAAAACCAAAGAAAATCGAAATGATGCAACTGAATTCGACAGGGTAGCAATCAATAATTATAAAAGGACTTAGTAATGCGATATGTTCGAGAAACACTCATTATGTGCAACTGATCTTGATCATGTAGATGGACAAAAACAACTGTTAAACATCGTTGAGCCACCGAAATCCACTTTTGAATAGAATGGAATCAATCAGGCTTGTACGGAATAAAAACCCAAAACCCATTAATATAGAATGCAATCGAGTTCCGCATAACCAACGTATTGATTAAATTGCCTAGGTCCAATTGCACAGTAATTATTTACGAGGCGGAACAGAATCACGCAATTGAAAGTTGATAGAACCAAAATTCGCATGTAAAAAACTTACGTTCATATGCTAGAAAATACCTTCAACACTTGTTATCAGTCTAGCTCAGTCTGAGGAATGAATAGCTTGGACGAGGCACCACCATCATGACGCTTTTTAACTGGATTTAAGCTTAGGAAATAACACCGTGGTTCACATACGATACCGGGCCGGGTCCGAATTCAGCAGGTTTGAATTTGGTGACGAACAACAAGCGGTTAACTTACAGGATGCCATGAAGAACACATTAAGACAGATCAGTACCTCCATGAAATCTTCTTGAAAATGTACGGACGAAAAGATCCGCTAGGTGACTGGTTTTGAACGTGTCCATTTTATTAGCAAGGTTTAAATCTACCATAGAGTCGCCGGCGTAGTTCTACCCAGACAACTCCAATTCTGTCGAAGATGACCTCCAGTGTGTGAGTAGTCTCAAACTTAATAAAATTCAATAACTATTTCAGTGACTCGATTTGAGGTATTGTGTTGAAGCCAATACAAGGAATTGAGGCCATCGTAAATCTCAGTCAAGGATGATTCATTAAATTAACGCCCGATTACACACAACGTGTTGAAACCATAACGATCATCGCAGAATATGGCCCTATTGCGGTGTGTGCAACCATACAATCTTCAGGAAATTATCTTTAACGAATAATTTTGCAAAAGAAACGCAACCAAATTCCCACACGAACGAACGGATGTGAACGAAAAGAATTTTGTTCACTCCAACAAGAGTGACCTCTCTCCTCAGAGGCGGGAATGAGCTATGTATGAAGAACACTCAGAGCACAAGCACACAAAGAGGACGGAGCAAGCAACGATTGGCGAAAAAGATGCGTTGCTACGGTAAGCAATATGGAAGAACCACTCTCTGAAGGGGGGACTGGTTTTTCTACGAGGGGGGCCTATGAAAAACTCTGTTCCAGTCACGTATGCGTAAATAATATACGCCCCATATCAAACGGGCCGCCATCGCACGCATTTATGTCGGCCATGACTTTGTGATCCTATAAATATTTTACTTATGACTAAGGTTGCAACGAGAGATTTCGGGGTATTAATATATTGAGTCATATGTAGATTCAGATTAAACACTCAAAAGTATTCTTACCTTTATATATTGGCTACAGAAAGGTGAAAAGAAGTGAAAACGAAAGGTAAACTTGCTCCATATCAAATATAAGGGCTGAATTTGTATTGCTCAATACACAAAAAAATATCCACATTTGTGGGATTTCATACAAACGGCATGCTATAGCACAATGTGTTTCTTTCTGCAGATTACTTACAATATTACAACGCTGTCTAATTTTGTTGCATCAAGATAGCAGACTGTTATATAGATGTAAACCGGTTTGAAAGCAATTTGCAATGACTTTTGCATTGGTGCAGTAAAAAAAAAAACTAATGGCATTTTATTAAAGTGGATTACCAGGCTATGCATCATGTGGATGGGATATTGGACGAGCACGTAGTTGATGAAAACCTGCAGCGGCGCCTCCTCTAGGTGAGTTTGTTTGATGGATGAGAACGTGAGTTTATTCTATTCAGACTTCCTCGGTTCTGTTAGTTTTAGCAAATGAGAAATCGCTAGCCGTCATCATTTATATCTAAGAATAATATATTGCTTCTGTAGGTTATGGCAATGGGGTTTTTGTTAGTCATACGGACGTTAGGAGGAAATTTCAGTTCCCCTAACGCATTCTTGGTATTGCGATTGATACGTTATGATAACTAAGGATATGAATATTAATTAATGCAAGAAAAAAAAACTCATTATAATCTAAGGAATAATTAAACTTTCCCCTAACGTTCGTGTTAGCGTAAACTAATAATAATAATAATCATTACTAAAAGTGTTAATAAGGAGAGAAAGATACTAATTTCATGAGTTATAATGAAATCTTTTTGTGATTTTAATTAAATAATAGTCATATCCTTTGTTATCCACCTCAATTGATAAATTACCCTTCTTCCAAGAGGGGGGCCTACATGCAATTGGCTTGTCAAGCCCCCCCCCCAAAATTTGATTTTTAAAGGTGCATCGAGATTTTTTCACGTAACAGGTGTCCCTATTTAAAAAAAAAGAACTAGGCGAAGGCATTTTTGAGTAAAAAGAAATGAAACGTGTTTCATATGGAAACATTTGATGCTGATTCTAAAATCGTTCGGTCCCCAAAGCTAGTTTAGGGGAAGTGTGCCTAATTTGCATTAAATTCAAAATGGCCGCTTTAACATTTTTTGTACCATAATCAAGATTTAAGGTTGTAAAGATTCATTCTTGGTCATACATACTGGTTTTCAGGGTTCAGAGAACACAACCAGACCATCAGTTAAGGTATTTATGCATATATTGAAAATTAATTTGCATAATTAAAACGCGCATTGAATTTTAGGCCCAAATAACGTCCACATGACCTTATGCTAGTAAGGTTCATACACCATGAAGTGGGAGTGAGGGTCGTTGTAACGTAAAGTGGGTACATGATTGAAAATCCCAAATATACACGTTTTCACACTTAAATGAGCGTAGTCATCAATTTTTTTGAGATAGCATTATAAAACTAGATATTGTTGTAAGCTAAAAATGTAAGGAAGACAAATAGCACTGGTATGGCATATTACAGGGTTGCCACAAAGTGTCCATCTAAGGTGGAAAAAAGTTTGAAATTTTGATATGTAAAAAGTACAAAATTTTGTGGCGTAAATTGTTACCTTCAAGTAACATCATACCTTAAACTGTTGTATGAGCTCAAAATGAATGCCCCAAAATCATAACAAACAAATGAGATGCTATTATCTTAAAATGCAGGTTGCAAAGATATAAAACAAAAAAAAGCACAAGGCCCCCGAGAATATCAAAATACACTAGACTGTTAACAGGGCCTCATCCGTAGGCACTCATAGTTGGCACAACCCTTATGACCCCGACGATCAAAAACGACAAACTCACAAAAGTAAAAAAAGCACAATTGAATTTCTCCTACCAGGATCAAAGCTAGATAAATTCCTTTTAAAATGTAATCATAAATCAGGGCGAATGACCTAATTGGTTCTTATGATACATATACAACATGTTTAAAAAATTTGTGGAAAGGTAAACGCCATCCTCTTTTGGATACCCACTCATGGCCGCGCCCATGACAATAAATAATGATTAATTTAAACCTTTGACCCTGAAAAAACAGATCGTCGATGGGCGGGAAAAACATAATATTTGCCTTTGACCTTTAAACGCAAAACCTCACACGTAGTAAAAAAACGGTATATAAGATGACAAAACTATATGTAACATTTTGAGAGCCACCAAAAAACTGAATAATTAGCTGTATGCCTTGCCCAAGAACGGTTTTCCGTTCCAAAATATATTTAGAATTATTACTCCAGAGTCTGAATAAAATGCCATCTGATTACTATCATATTGACCTGAAATTCAAGCTAGAACACCGGATGTGGACCCCAAAATGCACATGAGGTTTTTAGCACTGGGGCCCACATTTTTAAATATGAGGTTTTGCATTGACCTCTGGAGTTACTATGAGGTTTTTTCACGCCCAGCGACGATATGTCTAGACACAATAATGAAGTACAAGCATTAAATCTGAGTTATGTACCAAAAATGTCAAATGGCAGCCATATGAATTTTTTGAAAATTTCCTGTTAGGTTGACCTAATGCTATAACCTAATGATTCTAATTGTATTCCTTAACCTGAAAAATTGTATAGAAACAGAATAAAGTTCATTAAAGCCTCTTAAATCTTGAGTATGTACAAACCACACGTTAAATGACTGGCCCATTTGCTAATTAGCCACATTCCTCTCAAAATTCAGCATGGGATACCAAAGAAAACTTTGGAATTAGCATAACATTTTCATATAAAAACCTTACCAATTTCTTGTACTTAAAAAAATGCCTTCGTCATGTGTAGGAGGAAGCACTTTTTTGAGAAATGGAACCAGTCTAATTGCCCTCAACAGCTTCCCAACCAGAAAGTGGGAGTGGCTCAACGTGAATACATGCTTTCGTAATTGTACCTCATTTCCTTTAAACTCGTCCAAATTGATCGGGGAGAGAAAAACTATGTAGCTAAGAAACTACTCTACTCCCAAGCATGGTATATATCACTTCTTTAATGTGATTTTCCCTTTTTCCTCCAACAAATCATTTTGAATGTGCATTTTTAGCACACTCTTATATTTAAAGGGAACGAATATTGGTCATTTGTAAGCTTAAAACTCCCATTCGTTATTTTAAGATAATTGCGTGTATCTGATTTGCTTGTTGGTCTTCAGTCTAGGGGATATGGCGGCCGGGCGACAGCACCAAAGTTTCCGTCAGTGGCTTGTCATCAGGCGCGTACATGACAGTACAGTTACATGGTGCCTTACCAAGGGAGCATCATGGGAGGTCGGAGTTGTTGCTGGAGGTTTGATTTCCTTGTTGTTTTGCTTTGCTTTGTTTTGTTGGGTTTTGTTATGTTTTACATGTTGGCCATCCACCTGTTGATCCATCGAAATAAATCGTTGATTCATTCAATTAGAATTCTATCGCATCGGCATAATGTGACACAGTGCACACAAACCACAGGCCAGACATTTCCTAAGTAGTGAACATAATTATTATGGATTAGATTCAAAATGAGTGGGACTTCATTAAAAGTTTTAGGTCCTTAGATTCGCCGTGAGAGGTGAGTAGACGATTATTTTAAACTTAAGGGACTCAAGGGGGGGGGGGGGGGGTTCTAGGGACCCAAAAAAATTGTTTTCGGCTGGACGCTTTACGCGTGAGATTATTGCGCCGAAATTTGTTGTAATTGTCGGACCTTTAATGACGCGTCTTTTCTCCCAAAATAATTAATATCGGCCAAGCCGTAATGAGCTTATAGTGGGGTCCCAGGAACCCCCCTTGGGCACAACGGAAGTCCTTTGATAATATTTAAAATTAAGGAATAAGAAACAGCGGAACCCATAAGCAATTTTGTTTGCTGATATAAGTTCAACACATACATGTAGGTAAAGAATATTAACTACATTAAAAAAAATAATAACCCTTTATGTGCTGAAAACAACAATTTCCTCATGTATGTTGCCAAACCGTATGTACAAACTCTGATGGGGAAAAAATGACGGGATTTTGCACAACCCGTAAAAAAACGTATTCCTAATTACTGCTGGTTTGTGGTCGTTATATAAGTCATTTGGGGTTTCTAGAATAGATATCAACATACAATAAGTTTTCAAAATGTTTGATGTAAGCGCAAGGCTCATTTGAATTTTCCGTCTGTTTGCCCATTTTTGTGTCCTTGTTTTGAAACAATTGTTTGCCCTAATTGAACCAAAATAACAAATCTCATTTTTTATTCGTGATTGCGGGTTGTCTCTATGATCCTTCACATGTGGTATTACTTTCGTCCAAAAATTCATAAGGGAAGTGTTTCCTTAGCCACCCCCCCCCACCCCCCCCATTGAGGCACCAACGGGAGTGAAAACCCCCGTGGTCACTTAAGTGTACATAATATAAGATGCATGTAGTGAAGATTTTTTTTTTTTCACAAATCCTACTTAAAAGATTAAACAAGGTTATCCTTGAAGTCAGGATGAAACACCCCCAGTAAGTCTTAAATTAAATATTGCCAATATGAACACCAAGTTCCCTTGACACTGACGATCACAGCATAGGAGAGAACTGAAGTTTGATTTGCCACAGAAACCTGTATAGAGGATTAGTAAACGGATATAAGTTCCATAATTAACATACCCTTTCGTAAAAACTTAATCATCAATTTCCAGTAAGCCGATTCTGTGCAGCAAACTGGTCACTGGAATTTGAAATCTTACTATGCTAGCAGGAGCTGGGCGGGCTGCCCGTATTCAAAAGTTCCCAAATACTGCGTACGCGCGATTTTGAAAAACATGGTCATACAGCGTATTGTTCTTCATCCAGTGGTGACGTCACATTGCCTATAGAGTCGCATAAATCACGGTTATTACACTTTAGTGTATCAAGGTCTTGTCCACTCCATTAGTGTCTAAGGGGGACAACCCCCCCACGAAAACCACGTTGCTGTGGATTGTTGTACTAAACTTGGCATTATGGGGTACTCAATACAATACCACACAACAGGGAGGAAACAAAAATGAAAAACTTCGGTGTACGATCAAAAACTGCGGTTTATTAAAAAAAAAAAAACATTTTTGACCGTGCACCCAATTCTCACGCAAAAAGAAAAAAAAAAACAAAAAAAACTTTCCCGAAGGACTTTTTCCATAAAATTCGAGAGGAGATATTAAATAATTCACATTGCTGAATAAAAAAAAAAAATAAAAAGTACCGAGTAGCGATTTTAAGGGGCAAACACATTTTGAATAGCGTCGCCAAAATGCTTATTAGCTAATTAAATTTTCACCAAAAATAGTAAGGCAATTACATAACATTGGGCAGAAATAATTTACCCTTTAAAAATGGAGTATGACAAACAAAATGTTGGGGGCACGTGGAACACCCTTTATACACTTAAGAGCCATACGTTTATTTTCCCATCCAATATAAATGGAGCTTGGGTGAAAGCTTGTTTTCAAGAGATAGCGATATTTGTTAACCGGATGTTAAACAAAAATATCTCTAAATGGCCAAATGTACACGCAACAATTTTTCTGCAAGGAAGGCGGATCAAATGCATGACCAAAAAGTATAATAAACACCAACCTTCTTAAACATCGCAGGGTGAGGGGAGGAAAGGAAAACACAAAAAAATGTAGGCAACATGTGTGGCTAAACCGACATCGAGCAAAATCAGACTCATTGTCTTTAAACAAATAAATATTGCCATTGAAAATTAAAAACTAACAAATACCCAACCATAGGCAAAACGTTAATGTCTACCTCGAGCGGAGGACATTATGCAACTATTTCCCCTTTGTTAAGTTGTGATGGACACCAGCAAGTTTAAGCAGGCTCGTTAAGAGATGCGCAGTGTGAAGTCGGTGATATTATATTCAAATAAGTACGTGTTTTCAAGAAAGTCCACGCCTTGAAGAAAAGGTGACGTCTAAATGCGGGTTGCAAAGACCATAAATCTAACGCGAACGTATCTGTTCTGAATAAAATCACCACCTGTTGAACAATCTTTTCAAAAAGACAGGGCGAAAATGGGCGTTCGCGTTGGGTGTATAGTACACAAGCCCACAAAACTGACATTTTGTCTTGTACGAAGTTGCGTATAGAACTCTAGGCTTCAACTGGTGGTGATGGACCCGCTGGAGGGGCTCACGTTATGAGAACGGTGGGAATTAATGAATGGCCCATTCCACATTGTTGAGAGATGAAGCACAGGTCCTCCCTTTTGTTGAGTGTGGTGTTAATCTCTCCCACATGGTCTTTAATCCCCGCCGGTGGCCATGATCCTCCTTATTAATTCATTAATTCATGCCTCTTCATACGTGACCAATCACAGGTCAATCATAACAAGGGGGAGCCTAAGGTTCGAGCGAACCGTCTGCACAAAAACAAAAATGTGTGCCTGTATTTTGATTTAATTTCCAATTTTTGACTTGAATACTTATGGCATTTCATTCATTCATTGAGGCATATTCCATGAAGCCAGTTTGAGACTTTATTTGCAGTGTATATGGTTCTTTCACTATAGGCCTGGGATTTTTAAGCACCGCTTCAGTCTCGTTTTTATAGGTAAATTTTACTGTGCCAAGCTAATCGCTTGATCGCAGTGGATTGATGTATGGTAAATCTCCACACAACCTACGTGGCTACTTGGAGCAGGGTACCAGAAAAATCAGCTTACGCGTACTATCGATGCAACAAGCAACATGGGCGGAGATAGCTCTATATTTGGCCGGGAACCTCGGACACAATGTTAAACAAGGTAGGGGTTAAGAATTTTCAGAGGACAATTATCCCTAGTTGATCCGTTAACCGCCCTTTCGGCAAATTGTTAGACAATCCACGGATCCAGGCACTCAGCAACTGGGGGCATTACACACATCCCCTTCCTCCTCTCCGCCACGAAGTTTTTTTTCTCGCAGCTAAATATTAAAATATGTGGCAGGTTTTAAATCGGGGAAGGTCGGCATCGGTAGCCGATGAGTTGGCGGACATCACGGATTTCATCGAGTGGTTGTGTGCAGTTGGAAAGTGTCGGCAATGAGTCTGCTCAAGCGGGACGAGAGGATTGCAAGCAACTTAACATGTTAAATCAGCGATTACAATCGGCGACCGCAGAAAAATAAGTCGCCGACATGCAATCTTGCAAGCAACATGTCACAAACTTTGCTGTCCTGTTAAAGTTTGCGAAGATCGGGACTGAACAAATGACAGGCGCCGATGTACCCATGCTTGATCTTGTTGCTTTTTAGAATTGTTGCCTACTGGCGGAAATCGCAGACTGATAAAAAAGATAAATTTTGCAAGTTTGAACAAGATTGTAGCGATTTTGAAAAAAGTGGGTCTGGGTAGTTGGAACGAGGTCGGGTCGGAAGATTGTCTTTTGGTGTGAAAGATCTCTTTACGTTTAGTTGTGTCAGCGACTTGTGCGAAAGTGCCATCCTATTTTTGAATGGCCAGGGTGTTAGTACGCGCACATAGCTTAACTCTTATTTGAAAATTCCCGGAAGGATTAGGAATAATTGTTTTCGTCTATTGCATTGTTTATTTATTTTTTTGTAGTAGGTTGTCCCTTAATCGGGATAGGTTGTAATTACAATGGCCTAGAGGTTTGTAGATTCATAAGTCCCAGGTATATAATTTGGAGCGCCGCTTTCAACTTGGACTTTGTTTTTGTGATCCTCTGTAGAAGGGTAGAATTTTAGATGTAATAATCTAGATCTCTGAATCTGGATGATTTGGGTTTTTCCAGTATTTGTATTAAACTAATAGTTTTTTATATTATTTTTATTGTAAACAACCCTTGCCTAATTAAGGGTCTTCGATGTTTATAAGCTATACGAGTTGTCCAGTGGTAAATTTTTTGCTGTTGTTGTTATCACTTTAGGGGTTGCTTCAAAAAAATCAAAACACGCGTTTTTTCGCCGGTTCTGCATGGTTATTCCGTTTAACACGGTTCTATTGTTCTAAAAAAATTGGCTGAAGCGCCATTCAGCGGGCTATTTGAAGTAGCCCCTTATCTTATTAATGCTGAAAAAATGGAATCACTAGAATCAAGAACCTATTAGATCCCGATATAAATGTACACCCGGCTATAGGGCACTATCAGTGATTGATAAATCAGGGAAAATCGAAAACAAAAACATCATGAAAATCAGATTTTCAATGTGTTCAATTATTGCGCTTTTAATATTATTGGTGACAATATCACATATGTGAGAAGCCGTCTTTATCAACCCCAAACCTTACCATAATACAACCTTTGTTGTGTGTTGACTGTTATAGGCGTTGTGCAGAATTAAGGACTATCATCGTTTTGTCACAACGAACACCGTGCTTACGGAATACTCGATTAAGGCAGAGCATGCTTTGGAAGATTAATAGGCGAGAGTATAGCAAAACAGGAGGCGATCCCCGTTGGGTAATTTGAGACCTCAAATGTTAATCATCACGACGGAGTTATGGAGGAGCAATTAGAGATAGACCGAAATTTGAGGGACGTTGTTATTCATAAGACATGTCTTGTTCAATACAAAGCAACGCCAACAAACACAACCAAAAAAACAAGCAAAATAAAACAACAAACAAACAAAACACACACATCAAAACTCAGAATTATGCATGGTTGAGTGTGTGCCTACAGCCGTACGTCAAATTGTCCAAAATGGGGGCCTCGCAAGTACGTCACTGAGATTCGAGGAGTAAAATGCACTAGAGTCCAGCACGGCCCTATGGAACAACTTTTTTTGGTGAAAATAAAAGAATAGAGGAACATTTTAATTTAAAAAAAAATATCAAATAATTCACATTCTCAATTACAATTGTTGGCTGCAGTCGCTCCTATGATGACGATACACACATACGTCAGGTCTAGCATGAAACAGAACAAAACCTTCAAATTACGGTAGTTTGATGTGTGTTTGAGGCCGATCGCTATAAGATTAAAGTCCCAGGAAACGATATGATACACTACTCCAAATCTCTCGGGACATTCCATTGCAATAAACGGGCCATTAAAAGAATACACTAGTATAGTGACATCATTGCGATAGCGATGTGATCAGTCAATAACATAATAGATCACGATAGGCACCTGCAATTTTTTCTATGCTCTGATTAAATCAATAGTAACACCAAATGTGTCACACCCAACCCAATATAAATGCTTTCTGGTCCTCCTTGTAGACTTGACACAAACCACGTAAGTTCATTGGAGTGCGTGGGGACCCGTTAAAAGTGATTATCACCAATATTTGCAGTGTTGATAATTTAGATAGTGTCCAGGATTTTTAGAAAAATGTAATTACCACGAGACAATTGTACCATACGGCTCTGTAGATGGGAAAGTATATTATGGACCAAAGTATCGTTATTACTTTAACAGATAACAGAAAATTACGGGAAGCCTGTTCAGATAATGGGGAACCGTATATTCAACAACTGTGGTGCGAAAGGTGCCCTCATTTTTTGACTGCGCCAGGTGTTAGTACGCTCACATAGCTTACCTCTTTATTTGCAAATTCCCCGAAGGATTAGGGCATAATTGTTTTCGTCATATTGCATTGTTTTTATTTATTTTTTTTTTTGTAGTAATGGTTGTCCTAATCGGGATAGTTGTACATTACAATGGCCTATGAGTTTGTAGATTTCATAAGTTCCCATTATATTAATTTGGAGCGCCTCTTTCAACTGGCTTTGGTTTTTTGTGATCCTCTGTAGAACTGGGAGAATTTTAGATGTAATAATCTAGATCTCTGAATCTGGATTGATTTGTGTTTTTCCACGTCTTTGTAAACTAATAGTTTTTAGTATTATTCTTTATTGTAACACCCCTGCCTAATTAAGGGTCGTCAATGTTTATAAGCCCTATACGTAGTTGTCCAGTGGTACATTTTTTGCTGTTGATTGTATCATTTTAGGGGTTGCTTCAAAACTCAAACACCGTTTTTTTTTTCGCCGGTTCTGCCTGGTTATTTCCGTTTAATACCGGTTTCTATTGTTCTAAAAAAAATATGGCTGAAGCGCCATCAGCGGCTATTTGAAGTTAGCCCTTATCATTATTAATGCTGAAAAAATGGAATCACTAGAACTCAAGAACCTATAGATCCGATATAAATTTACTACACCGGCTACTTAAGGGCACTATCAGTGATTTGATAAATCAGAAAATCGAAAAAAAAACATCATGGAAAATCAGATTGTCAATGTGTTCAATATATTTGATCTTTTAATATTCTTGTTGACAGTATCAACTATGTTGAGAAGCAGTCTTTATCAACCACAAACATTACCATAATAATTACCTTTGTGTGTGTGTTGACTGTTATATAGGCGTTGTGCAGAAATTAGAGGACTATTACAATCGTTTTGTCACAACGAACACCGTGCTTACGGAATACTCGATTAATGCAGAGCATGCTTTGGTAAGTAGTCGGGAGAGTCATAGCAAAACAGGCAGGTGAGCCCCGTTTGTAATTTGAGACCTCAAATGTTAATCATCACGACGGAGATTATGGAGGAGCAAATTAGAGATAGACGAAAATTTTGAGGGACGTTGTTATCATAAGGCATTGTCTTTGTTCAATACAAAACAAACGCACAAACACACAAACAAACTAACAAGCAAATAAACAAACAAACAAATAACACACATCAAAACTCAGAATTATGCATGGTTGAGTTTGATGCATACAAGCCCGTAGTCAGAAGTGTCCAAAAGTGAGCCTTTTACGCCAATTACGTCACTGACTCGAGGAATGTAAATGCACTATAGTCCAGCACGGCCCTATGGAACAACTTTTTTTGGTGAAATAAATATGAAATAGAGGAAAATTTTTAATTTAAAAAAAAAAATCTCAAATAATTCACATTCTTCAGATATCAATTTTTGGATGCATCTCTCCTATTATGAAGCTACACACATGAAGTCAGTCTATCCATGAAATAGAACACACCTTCAAATTACGGTATGTTTGAGGTGTGTTTGAGGCCGATCGCTATAAGTATTAAAGGTCCCTGGAAATGATATGATACACCTACTCAAAATCTCTATGGGACATTCCATTGCAATAAACAGGGCCATTAAAAGAATACACTAGTATAGTGACATCATTGCGAAAGTATTGGTTATCAGTCAATACCACGAATAGATTCACACTAGTCACCTGCAATTTTCTATTGCTCTCTGATAAATCAATAGTACCACAAATGATGTCATCACCAACCCAAATATTGAATGCTTTCTGGTCCCTCCTTGTAGACTTGACACAAACCACGTGATTTCTATTTGCATTTCGTGGGACCTTTAAAGGTGATATCACAAATATTTGCAGTGTTTGATAATTTAGCATATTAGTCCAGGATTTTCTAGAAAAAATAGTAATACCATCGAAGTAAATCGTACATTACGGCTCTGTAGATGGAACGTATATATGTACCAAAGTATCGTTATTTTAACTTTAACAGATAACAGAAAATTACGGGAATGCCTGTTCATACAATGGGGAACCGTATATCAACAACTGTGGTTATTATCAAGCCTATGAAATACTCAAGCATGTATACGAAAATGTGCAGGTAAATTAATTGAAATGTTTAAAGTATGAAGACAATTGTCTACTATTATGAAATTTGCCTGGAAAGAGTTCATTTTTTTAAGAATTGTTTTTTTGTTTTCTTAGAAACAGATCAATTTATAAGATTTTATTTTGATGGTATAGCTTTTTGAAATGTTTTCTGTTTTTTTTACAGAGACCCTCGGGTGGCGAGACACTTCTGGGCGATGTAAGTTTTATAAATTTATATATCCTGCATATGAATTTGAATTTGCAATACGATTGATAATATATAAATAACAATATACCAACATATTAAAGTGAGTAATACAATAATTGAACAGTGGTAGTTATTATGTTTCTCTCATAACGCACATTGTAAAACCAAATGCATATGGTTTAAATATGAAAAAAAACAACATTTGTCAAACTTGGCCAAGTAACCCCAGTTTAGATATTTTCAATTCCTGGGAATTGTTTTTCTTTTAAAATGTTGGGTGTTATACTTTTAAAGTACACCTCCATATGGCATAATAATGAAAAGCCATTTTAAATTAGTTTTCTTGTGTATAGGAAACTTGGTGACCTAAACGGATTTACCCTTTTCACTTTGTTTGATAACGAACCCTTTTCGTCTAGTTCACAGAGTTCGACCAGTCGGAATTCCTACCGGGCAACAACCCCAATAAGTACAGTATGGACACGACAGGGTATGCCTATATTCCATCTGGATGCCGCAGTACTTCATCAAGTATGTTAAATTTTATATATTTTTTTATCAGAGAGATAGGGCGAACGGGGGGGAGCGATGGAGAGCGAGTGAGAGAGAGTGAGGGAGAGGGGAAGGAAGGTAGAGAGAGGGATAGAGAAACGAGGGGAAAACGTAGAGAAGAGAGAAGGGAGAGGGAGAGGAATATAAAAAGAGCTGAGGGGACGAGATGAGAGAGGCGGGTAGAGAAGAGATAATGATGGTTAATGTGGTGGTATGACGGTTATCGTTATTATTATCAGCCCAATCTGTAGATGTACATGCGACAAGGAAACAAATTGGTAGGAAATGACATTGTCGACAAATCTGATCAGACTAGCATCTTCATTGACCGGTTTTTTTTTTTTTTGGGGGGGGGACAGTTTTTAGGAAGCGGTGATGGATTTGGGCAAATCTCTATATCAGAGGGTCCGTTACTATGTTTTGTTTTGAATATGTATCGTAAATGGCTCTGAACCTATAGAACCTAGCGAGAAAATTGAAAGTTTTTGTCAAGTACTTCGGTGCTCGCAGACACGGAAAAGTGAACACGCAATCGCTAAGGGTCGCATCCATTTTCCCCAGTCCTGAGAATTGTCAATTTACGCCAACTTTTTTCAACTTTATAAACAGGATTACGTACTTACCGGTCCGCCGTATGGGGGCCATTCTCCGTTAAAGTGTTCAAGTTTGGTCTCCAAAATGACGAAATATCAACATTAAGGAATTCCTGAAAATCATTTAAAATCGTAAACTTTAATATTCTCAGAACACGGAACAATGCATGGGTGATCTTAAAAATATATCCGATTTTTAGTATATTGCCTAACGTTAACACTTAAGTAACGTATCTGTCGTAACGTATCTGTCGGGCCTTTTTCTTAGTCGTGCTGTTCTTGATGAAAGTACGTGCTTTACCGACTTAGTCTCTATACGTTATCAGGTATTACCTTCATACTAAAGCATGGTGTGGTATTCGACTTTATATATCACGCCGTATTGCAAGAGCGTAGCAGGAGGAATGTAACGTATCTGTCGCGGTATGAACGTAACAGGAGGGATTTCTTTCATTACTAGGGCTGGCAATTGTTACGTTGAAACCAGATTTTTATGCAAAACGTGTATAACATAACATTGACATCTTCTCGATTTATCACATATTGGAACGTAGGTATTCAGTTATTTTTAGCAATTTTGTATCCATTCGAATTATTGTAACGTATCTGTCTGCAATATTGGCGACATGCTCTCAGAGAACTCTTGCGAAACTTTAATAATCCAATATTATCATGTTTTAAACTTAACAATTAGTTGATATGCGCTCTTGTGTAACGAGCAGGGACTCATTTTAAAGAACGGATTTGGGCTGGCGACATGGCGAAAAGCAAGAATTATGCATCTTTAGCCTTATTGCTTGATATTTTCTCATCCGGTTACAGTATCTAGTCCGCATCATTTTGAAAACATAACTCCTAAGTATAATTTATATTCATAAACATTCATTCTTAAAGGCCAAAAACAAGCGTTAAACTGTGCATGAATGTGAGCGACACTAAAAACGACTTTTTGAACACTTTATCGGAGAATGGACCATCTGCTGTTTCTTAAATTGATAAATTGAAACCAGTGTTTGACCATTCCCAAGACTGGAAAAATATCGAAAGGCATTGTCGTGAAAATGGATGCGCCCGTAGCGATTGCGTGTTCACTTTTCCGTGTCTGTGAGCATCGAAGTACCCGACAAAAACGTTAATTTCTCTCGCTAGGTTCTATAGGTTCAGGCCCAATTACGATACATATTCAAAACAAAAAATAGTAACCGACCCTCTGATGTAAAAACATCCATACAACCCCTTCGTTTTCCGGAGATATTTGAGATTTAGTTTCATTAACACACATTCTCTATGACAGACTGATAACGTGAATCGCTCGCGCAGAACCAATTTAGATAGATAATATCTTTCGCAGTCTGTGACACAGACTACACCGTGGGAAATACTTGCCGGCCCGCCGCGCCGCACACAGCAGAAAAACAGTAATACACTACGAGTTACAATGTGATCATCCATCAAGGACACAGTTCAGTGGGTTGTACTTGTACATACATTGACATGAACTGACCTTGTGTGATCTGGGTATCAAATATCATACCCCAAAACCAGGAGGTATACATTGGTGAATGAAAGCTACTGAACTGCGCCAAGGGAATTGAGACTTTACTAGCTCATATTGATACCAGAACAGATTTAATCAAATATGCTCGATTTTAGAAGCAGGAGCGGTTGGGGGGGGGGGGGGGGGGGGGGGGGGCTCGAACCCGAGACCTTATAATATTGGTGAAAGGCGAGGGAAGATACGCTGCGCCACCTATTTCCAATGTAAAATGCTATAAAACTATGTATTGTCTATTTTTTCAGACTGCAAAGTGCACGTAGTGATACATGGATGCCATCAAGGAAGGTAACGGATAACATGTTACTCTTCTGTGAAATATAAATCGGTACATGAGTGCATCAAAGTCGTAACTGCCATTATTTTAAACAGTGTTTTCGATAATATATAATCAGTGATGCATTTCGTGATTTGCACTTATTCCCAATTTTCAGTTAATTCGAATGTGCGTTTTGGTGTAGTGATGTACATACTAGTGGATACATTTATTATATATTCAAACATTTATCATATACCCCTAACGTCCCTTGAGGGAAATGACTACGAACCTGAGAGTTACCGCAAAAAAAGGAGGTGGCGCAATTTCTCTTGCAAGATGTAGGAGCAATTACACCCTAAACACATCCGCTCCGTGATTTTTGAAAAGATTGAAAATGACATTAAGGGATTTAAGGGATATACAAGGTGACTGAAAAAAATTGACCCAGATTTTGTCCGCCATTTTGATTTTTTAAGTAACAGATATCTAACTTATGTGATATCATCTGGAAGCTTAGTTCATTATCATTAATTTGCTGCAAAGATCATTCACATCGGTTATGGCCGGTTTCAAAACTCAAGCACCGGTTGCTTGCCGGTGTAAAGAAATTGAGTGTCCCCTATGAGAGAGTGTCCTAGCTACCATGTCAACATGTACAGAATAAACCGTGACCTTGTAGACGAGGCCATTTGGGTACAAGTGATGCGTACATCACTCAATGGAGAATACGATGCCTAGATGGATGGTAAGACTCTCAGTCACGCGGACACTGTAGTTTATGACACCAGTTCCGTCCGGTTCTTCCAGGTTTTAACAGGTTTCTATTGTTGCAAACAATTAAACACAGTTACACCGCCATGAACAGCAAGTCAACCGACGGTTAAGTTTTGAAGCCGTCCCTTAGGTATAAATCGAGGTACAGTCGTTGAATCAAGTAGTCGGTTTTGCGCTCTGTCCACTGATTCACATTAAAATGAACGGCGGTCAGCGAAGCAAATCAGTGTCCAGAAGAAAACCGATGTAGAAGTAATTGTAGTCCACCGTACTCATAATCCGGCTGCAACGGTAAAGAATAGGGCACTCAATTCAGTTGACTCTAAACGCAACACTAGTTTCACGCTTTATTCCGTTATCGTCTATCGAGCCCGGACTGTGGCTCCCGGTGGACTATATCTGCTTTCACACTGGGCTATACACAGAGAAATAATTACACAACCTGTGTAAAAAAAAATGCATGTTTACTATGTAAAAACAGAACACCATAATTTTTATGTAACAATTATGTAAAACTTGTAAATGTAAAAATGTACACATTAATTTATGTAAAAGTGCACATAAAATATATGTA
>JAMKCH010081807.1:0-13498 GCA_023653785.1 Ophioderma brevispina
CAAAGACCATCACGGCAAGAAATTAGTGTAAGTGAAGTGATAGACATCATACAACCGTGTAATTTGCAAATATTTTAGCCTATCATGTAAAAAAGGCATACAAAAATGGTTGCAAGTTAGCATTTAATTCACACTCCAATCACAGTTTACTCTGGTCTTTCTTGCCCAGTAGTATGTGGCCTGCCATTATGACTCGCAACCAGTTCAAATAAGTGTGGGTGAAACCCATCTGTTCCCAACCGACCCAGCCCAACAGCGGCCATGTTGGGAGCCTCATGTCAAGGTATACAAGGTGGCCAAGGTGTATAGCTTCTATATAATATACGTCAGGAAAGGCATTTGGTCAAATACTCTTGCGTCAATAAAATTACTCACATGGTGACCTAACTTTCTTTTCAAGACATCAAGTTGCTTATCTTTGTTTATGACTTGTTTCCCACCGGCTCATACATGTACGCACTCTCTACTGCCGAGATAATCTTCCTTCCCTGTGCAATTGCTTGTTGAGTGTTTTGAAATTATTCAGAAAGTACGAGGAGAATATTCGGAAAATTATTAAATGTTATCAGACGTTAGTCTGTATTTGGAATTGATCTACTTTTGAAAATCCAAAAATGTGCCGACCGAAGACAGTAAGTGTGAACGGATGGGGGGGTGGGTTGGTGGTAGTGACTGGCCTTGCATTGTGGAGAAAATTGGAACTTCTGTCAACGGTTTTGGTAGAGGAAGCAGTGTTTGGAGCATTAAATTGGATTATGTATTTGTATGTGTTGAAGTCTTTCCAGGGCCGAAAGGCTTCTTCTTTCTTTTTTTTTTTGTTAAAACCGTTTTTTTTTAAAAAAAGTGGAATTTTGGATGATTTGTGAGGCCAATAGTTTAAAGAAATTGAAGGCATTCTAGAGACTTGCAATGTGGAATATTCCATGTTCTAAATGGGGGGTATCATATTGAGAAAAACATATGAGTGTGCCGGGAGAGAGAGGGGTATAAAATCTTAAAAACTATGGGAATCTGAAGGCATTTGGGAGATTTCTAACACAAACAGTTTAGATGTATTACGAAGTTGTTTGTGTTTTTCTTGGACCAGAATGTTACCTTTTTTTGCAAGATGGTTTCAACTGCATTAGGTAAAGAATTTAAGAATCAATGAATCGCAATGGGTGCATGCAGTCTGAGTTCTCATCTATTGTGTTATTGGGAATGGTGAAATAGATTAAATATTCTAATCTCATAAAGCTTATCACCTAATTTGGGGCTCTTAATGTTTGCAGAAACAATCAAGTCATGAAAAAAAAAATCCAATATCCCATAATACATCGTTGTCAAATTATTCCCGTGTACACAGGCATATAGCAGAATAACAAATGTGATCATCAAGGTCCCATATTGTGTTATGGGATATGGTGATACATACATTTAATCAGGTTATTGTCCTTGCAACTAAGTGCTCTGCTCCATGGTGCTTCCTGCTATGAATGGGCCTATATATTTATTGTCATACTTGACAATTTTATTTCTTGCTAATTAATATATAAAATTTGGCTTGCGTGTGGATATTTGAGTTAGTTTATAATCCAAAAAAATGTTTTTGTAAATGAGAAAAAATCAGTCCAATTGATATATCTTTAAACATGACATGTTGTAATATAGTTTTTTTAGGTATTGGAAGACATAGTACATGTAGATTGGAAAATGTGGGCTGTAAGAATCAGAGAGAGTGAGAGAGATAGTAATGAGAGATGAGGGGGTGGTTGGGCGGGGGGGCGTGAGCAGGGCACTCAACTTTTTTTGGGGTACGGAGTTGTGTGGCCGACTTCCCACTTAAGAGCTTGGGAACTGATTGTCTTTTATAGGGCCCTTAGAATTAGAAAAAAAATTGGGAAACTGGAGGCTTTTGAACTAAAATGGACTCAAATTCAGTGAGGAAAAAAAGGGAGTGTGAGAGGGAAGAGAGGAACGGGGGGGGGGGGGGCCAATCTGGGTAGGGACACCCCGGGTGGGGACACTTGGGTTAGGGATTGTGTGTTGCCAGACTTCAGTTGAACTGACGGGACTTGGGAACTGATTTTTGTCTTTTAAATTAGGGCCTTATAAAGGGATTTGGGAAAATGTAGGCTTTAGAACTCAAATTGCTCTCAAATTAAGTTCTGAGGCAAACAATTTCAAAAGGGACCTCAAGAACTAAATTATGCTTCAACTGGAAGTATAGTAACTCCGGGCTGGAGGCTGCAAGGCATGAAATGGGGTTGTGCGGGAAAGGAGAACCCTGGGGTGTATGGATTGGAAGGAGAAACATGGGATAGTTGGGGAAGTGGACCGGGGTAAATTGGGAAGAGAAATCTGGTTTAGTGTCAGAAAAGATATGTTGTCGGAACGGAGACCCATGAGTGATTTGGGAGAATGGCCATATTGGGAGTTAGTTGGGAGGGGCACCTGGTTTAGATGAGGAATTTTAGTTACTTGAGATGGATGCTCGGTGGCAGCTGGGAAGGGGTCAGAGACAGATGAAAAGGGGATTCTTGTGTAGTTGAGAAGGGAAAATTGTGGCAGTGGGACCTTAGACTAGGGGGAGGTCAATAAAGGACTTAGTTGCAAAGGGCCCTGGGAGATTTAAACAGGGGCCCTAGATGGGTGACCAAAAAGTTTACTTATCCTGCAGCAGGTACCGTCTGATAGGTGCCGTATGGAACCAAACAAGTCCCCAGTCACTGAAGCGCGAGAAACCGAGAACCGCGGAAATTCTAGTTTTCCTTATGGATCTTATATCGAAAAGGTTTTTGCAGGGTGCTTTTTTATTGTGTTATGGGATATTATGGTGGTTGAAATAGAATTAAAATTCTAATCTACATAAAAGCTTACACCCTAATTTGTGGCGGTCTAATGCTTTGCAGAAAAAATCAAGTCATGAAATCCACTATCCCATAATACAGTATGTCAAATTACCCGTATAACAAAGGCATATAGCAGAAAAAGATGTGATCATCAAAGTCACATAATTGTGTTATGGATGATGGTGATACATACATTTATAATCATGTTATTGTTCTTGGCCACTTAAGTGCCTGCTCCAGGGGCTTCCCTGCTATGGCATGGGCCTATACATTATGTCATAATTGACAATGTTATTCTTGCCTAATTAATAATAAAATTTGCTTGCGCTGTGGATAGAGTTTAGTTTATAATCAAAAATGTTGTAAATGAGAAAAAATCAGTCAAATTTAATATCTTACAACAGACATTTGTCAATTATAGTTTTTTTAGGTTATTGGAGGAAGACTATGTACATGTAGATTGGAAAATGTGGGCTGTACAGAATCAGAGAGAGTGAGTGATAGTATGAGATTGAGGGGGGTGGGGGTGGGTGGAGGGCACTCCAACTTTTTTTGGGTCGGTTTGTGTGGCGACTTCCAACTTAAGAGATTGGGAACTGATTTGTCTTTAATAGGGGCCCTAGAATTAGAAAAAAAATTGGAGGAAACTTGGAGCTTTGGAATAAAATTTGGCTCCAGTCAAGCTGAGGAAAAAAGGAGGTGAGAGGGCGAGGGAGACCGGGGAGGGGGGGGGCACTCTGGGTCGGGATGGTGTGTTGCAGACTTTCCAGTTGAACTTAGGGACTGGGAACTGATTTTGGTCTTTTAAATTGGGCCTTATAAATGGATGTTGGAGGAAATTGTAGGCTTAGAACTCAAATTCGGCTCAAATTAAGCTTTGAGGCAAACAATTCCCAAAAGGGACCTCAAAAACTATACTATGCTTCACCTGGAAGTTATTAGTTAGTAACCAGTGTGGAAGTGCTGCAGAGGAATGAACTGGGGTTGTTTCGGGAAGGAGAAACCCGGGGTGGTATGGAAGGAGAAACATGGGATTGTTGGGGAAGTGGAACTGCGGAAATTGGGAAGAGAAATCTTGGTTGTTCAGAAAAAGTCAGTGTCTGGACCGGAGACCCATGAGTATTGGGAATTGGCCCTATTGGGGTTAGGTGGGAAAGGGCACCTGTGTTAGATGATCAGAATTTTAGTTACTTGAGAAGGATGCTCGGTTGGCAGCTGGGACGGGGCTCTGAGACAGATGAAAAGGGGATTCTTGTGTAGGTGCAAGGGACATTGTGGCAGTTAGGACCTTAGACTCTGGGGAGGTCAATAAAGTGGACTTATGTTGAAAAGGGGCCCTGGGGGTTTTAAACAGGGCCCTAGATGGGTGGACACAGTTTAATAGTCACTGCAGGTCACGTCTGATAAGGTGCAGTACGGAACCTAACAACCCCCATCACGAATCGCGAAACGCCACCGAGACCGCGAAAATTCGAGTTTTCCTTATGGATCTTATATCGAAAAAGGTGTGCAGGGTGTTTTTTTATGTTTTTTGATTTAGGTCCCCGGAGGGGGTTAAACCGCCCGCCATCATAGTTTAGATCATGTCGCAAAATGCAATGTCATAATCTCTTTTTGGTGCTCTCAAAATATCAACTCGATTTATCCCAACAATTTGCCAATTTTAGTAAATTTAGTCAAAACATGCCTCCTTCCGACGGCCATCGTGATGCTTAAATGCTTAAACCCATTCAGGATGGCAAACTTTATTTTGTTAGTATGGGATAAATTACTATATTTATAGTGAAATTAAATGGCAGTTTTTAGTAAAATGCCGCCATTTTGAATAGGCCGTACATGCTAATATGAAACTTTTCGGGGCGGAAAAATTATATCCTAGTCAGGGGGCGACCCCTTCAAGGTGATATATGGAAATCAATCACCAGGAAATGGCTCATAGACTAAGAAGCTAAAAATGGGTCATGTATAGGTCTGAAAATCAGAAATGAAAAATGTGCAACATGTTATTTCGTGTTGGTTGTTCTTGTTATTAATATAAAAACTGGGTCCAGTTTATTACAACAAATCTCCTCTTCAAACCATAGTCAATACATCTTAGAAGATAATGATAAATAAAGATAATTATTGACTTTCAAAAAATCCGTCGGGGGTTAGTGGATACACCCCGCTGCAAAATAGTGTGATAATTTCCAATAACGCGGGGGGAATTAGATTTTAAATATTCGTGACCAGGCCTAGACTTTAAGCACGTCTGAGTGTAACAGTCCGATACGCCATAACTACGCGCCCTCTACCGTTAAGTCTTTGAAAGGACTAGCACTCGAGTGCGCGCCGGATGTTGATGCCAATTTGAATTTCAGGCTGTTGCTGTTAGGAATGGCATGTCCTACCCCCCCGGGGCAGTTCCACTCGAATAAGAAAGTTACACCGTGACCTTTAGGGTTGTTAGGATTGAGGAGTATCTTTTGCGGGTTTAGTTGCCCGACTCCTTCGAGGAAATCTTGTTTATCCTTCGTTTCTCGGGAGCTCACCGAAGTAAGCGCAAGGATACGTGATGAAAACCACATTCGGATTTTATACTTCTCGAAGTGCGAATTTTCCTCGTCCGAACGGAGCACACAAACTAAGTAATAATTATACTCAATAGTTAACGTTTTTTATTGCAAATGACGAACTTAGCATCAGAAATGTAGAAGTGCGATATTTTGCAGGTGAGTTAACCCGTGGCGCACGTTCGTGCGCCCAAAACAAAAACTGGAGGATTTGGCGGCGCCAGCTGGCCGATAGGGATTATGGGAAAAATTTTAAGGGGCGTTTGTAGGTGAGACAGACAAAATAGCCAAATGTATGTTTCAACAGGTGAGTATACACAGGGACGGAACTTTAACTTTCCAATGTATTAATCCATTTTATCAAGTAAGAATTCATGAATAGTCATTAAAATAAATTCCATTGTAATTTTGCTTTCTTAATCGGATTTGATTGTTTGAATCGTATGTGGGGATGAGTACGGACCCCTAGAGTTCTTGATTTTTTCAAATGCGATTTTCTCAGAAACAAAAATTCGTATTTTGTTTAACATCCGTCACTATGTAAAAACACCAACGAAATTTACAGTTTAAAATTCATTGAAAAGCAACGTTTTTATGTAATCAGCCACTTTAGAGTTATGGTAACCACTGTCTTTGATCCTTCCATTCAAACAATAACAACAAAGCAACAGTCAGATATGAAGTTGAGAATCAGGCTTTTGACTCGAGAATTGACTACTCAAAAGCATGCGTTGCTGCTTAATTAAGCAACAATAGCACATTTGAAGAGCGCCCCCAATTTTTCAACAATTGAGATTTTTACACCGTTGCATTGGTTAACTGGCTAGTAAACTATACTGTGAATGGTTAAGATCGGAAAATACTATGTCGCAAATGAAGGGATTTGTAATTAGAATAATTATATCGGAGATAGCCGATAATAATTCAACGGCTGCGGAAAAGGCCTTCCATATGAAAATAGCCGGGAAATAGCCCATGTATGTATACGCTCATCCCTTTTAGTTGTTTTATTGGTCGACAAGTCGGTTAGACATAATTTTCTGAGCGGGGTGGCCACTACTTTACCATGGACAGAACATAATAAACTTAGCATTTCCCGCTCTGCAGTTAAGTACAATCTGGGGATCCCAAGTTCTTCTAATTACAAAATCGCTTATTTTAAATACCCATTTTAGCATTCTCGTTCGCAGGTGTAGTTCCCTAGACAATTGCCAACTAACTTTGCAAAGATATCCAAATTGAAAATTGGGGCGCTCTCAAAAAATGTTTCTGTTATTGCTTAAGGCTATCCGACCATTTTAAGCTTCATGAAAGTGCTCTTCTTGAAGCTGCAGCTGCCCATCCCTGCAGTCATTTGATTGAGGAGGCTGTGATATCAGAGAATTGACTTGATAAGACTCCGATAGACGATGCAGCTCTTGCTGCTTCTGAAAATACAGATCTTGTTATATAGATGTGGCTCATGATGACTGGCGGCTGGCTTGTTGAATCCTTCTTTTGAAGAGGTTTTGTGATGACTCCTACATAAGAATAGAACAAAAAAACAAATCATTGCATATTTTAAGCATTTAGGCTTGTTGGTGGACTATACTCTGCAGCAAGTTAGGTCTATGGGTGATGAACATGATTATGTAAACATAATGAGTCACGTGGGACATTACTACACTATTAGTCTATATACCTAAGCGAAATTGGCAGTGTACACCAGATTAAAGGGCTAGCAGTATTGCTGAATCAGAGATCGAGGAAAATAATCAAAATCACCATTTTTGGCATGTCTGTAAGTGTAACAAGTATAGGAACCTAATTTAGGGTACAAGTGACAAGGGCCAAAAGCAACCTAAAAAGACAGGTTTGATATTTTGTCAGAACTGGAGTTCTAACTCTTTGAACACTGCTGCTTCCATCCTTTTCCCTCATTTTTAAAAGCATTGTAAAAAATAACTTTGAGAATTCGGCAGACATTTTTACTTCATTTTAAGCTATTCCTGCAAATTTCAAAATATTTGGACTTTATCGGTGGGTCACTGATAGTGTTCTTTAAGAACATTGAAACATATAACACAATGAGTTCCATTTGGACATACTTTCACTATTAGTCTATATACCTAAATTAGCTTTGTATCCAGGAATTATCTCAGACTGCACTGTGCGATCATTTTGATAATTTACAGTGCATTAAATGCTAGCCAGGGTTGGTGATTTTTTAATTTTTTAAAATCAGAAATTTTTTTTTTCAATTTAATTCACGATTTGACTCGGGATTTAAATCAGCCAATCCTGTTGTTGTGAGTGAAACCTCACTGACCTGATATATCATGCTCTGACAGCTCTGTTGGCTTTTATGTGTTGTGTGCATCATCATTTCAATTGTAGTAGGGTGAGCAGAGATTATGCCCAAAAGTTCCTCTTCACAAAAGAAGATGTGCAAGTCCGTACTACAAGCTAATTTAGGTATTTTTGGAAACTATGGGTGTTGACAACATCACAAAAAAAATTACCCAGAATCCCTTGGGGGAACATATTTTAATGGCCATCTTCAAAAATGGCCGCCATTCTGTGTGTTGGGGTATATCGTTTCAATACTGCTCTTAATAACTCCCAATAGTGGGGGACTGTAGTGAACAGATCTTATGTGAGTGTGCAAATCCGGATAAAATTGGAATTTGGTACACAAGTACTGTATACATTGATAAACAAAAAAAGGGATGGAAGCCACTGCCACACCCTTTTCTGGCTCCCAGCTGGATTTCCAAAGTTACACAGGGGTAAAATTTTTAAAATGTTCCGATTGTGTTGAAAAGCACCACCATGATGTCTGTTGGTACCAAGGATTCCATCAAGGTATAGTTTATACTACCTGTGACTTATGGTTAGGAATTAGGCGGTAAAAAACTGTAAAAATGGGAAAAAAGTAAATTGGTTTGTACAGGGAGTCAAAAATTAAAAGTTGCTCCAATTTTTGTAATGTGGTTTAAATTGTTGGTGGTTCTTATAGAATGAAAAGAGGAATATATTACGTGTCTGGTTATTACAAAAGGCGAATAAAGTCAACAGCTATCAACAGCTAGTGATCTGTGACCTATTTTGTTTGGATAACGTGAAAACTAAGCATTACAGATAAGGCAAACTATTTATTATTTTAATCCTTTAAGCCAGGGAAAGGAAAAAATTTGCACCACATATTAACTGAAATTAACTTTGACCCATGTACTGACATCACAAATTGACTTTTGCAACCATTTTTACTATAACTACGAAAACTATTAAGCCAGAGATTGTAAACTCTACCTTTTGGAACCTTGTGACCAGGACAAACCACCATGGTGTGCTTTTAACACATCAGAAATTTTAATTTTGACCCCCGTTAACTTTGAAATCCAAGTGGGGGCCATGAAGGGGGGTTGGCAAGTGCTTCCATGAATTTTATGGATTATCAATGCCTAAGTACGTGTGTGCAAAAATCACAATTGTTATTCCGGAAGAACAAAACTATTTAACTACAAGTCCATGCTACAATTTGAACATATTAACGATTCTTTCATCAATTTGGATAAGTAGCAAAATAATTAACATGTGCTAGAATAACACTAGGGGCAAATGCATGTTGATTATAAAAATGATCCAATTTGAGCTTGTTTTGGGGGGTTAATTGATTGGATGGTGGTGTGAGTGTCACATACTACAAGCTTAATGTTGATATTTGGTAAAGGGTGATGACAACATCACAAAGCCTAATTACCCATAATCCCTTGTGGCAACATATTCTAATGGCGGTTTTCACTTGGGGCACCGTCATACGCACCTTGGATGCACCACATCCAAACCTTCGGATGCACCATATAGGCCGCGAGTTACTACCACCATAATCCAAGGTTTTGTGTTGCAATGCAAACATACAGGTGTAAGCCCCCGGGCCTTGAAAGAGCCAATTGCAATAAAAAGGATTAATGACACCCATTGATGTGATTGTGGTCTGCAAATCAAATAGTGACTACAATTTGCAAAGCATATGTGACCTGGAAACATTGCTATTCAAAGGTTTTTTGCTCACAATGATTCTGCTTAAAGTACCTAAAAAATGATATACTAAAAGTCGAGGAAATCCTGAGTTTGCAAGGGGAAAATGCCTAATGTGCATAAATCAAAATGGCCGCCATTTGATGGATTTAGGTTAATATTCTTGAGTTTCTGAGACTGTAGCGATAATTCCAGTGTCTATACCCAGGTTTTCAAGGTCTGTGAACACAATTATGACGTACTAATAACATAGGAATTTGGTTCAGGTTTAATTTGCATAAATCCAAAGGCCGCCATTTTTGATGGCTATTTTTGTCTGAGACACAAAGAAAGTCTAATATTGTGTTATATGCATATGACAGGTACTCAATAAGGTTGACTTACTAAACTAATTTCTTAAGACAAGAAAAGCCAGAGGTAATTCCTGTGACAATAATAATTATACGTCCTAAGATAAGTGGCAACGTGCCAATATTATGGCACCAATATTGGTAAAAATAAATATAACAACTGAACATAACAGGTCTGATTGATTGAATTTCATACCATTTGCTTTGGCATTGTGCTTTAAAATAAATATGCCTGCCATATTATGTTTCTGTGCACAGCAGTATTTGTACGTAAAATGCAAAAGGCATTGACAATTAGATCAATTTCATATATCAATCTTAAAAGAGAATCAAATCCTGCTTTAGGATCAAGTTCCGGCCGTGAAGAATCGACTCATGTGATACCATTAATTTTAAAGGGGGATGACCCAATTTTAGTATATAAAGTTTTTATCTTGATAGAATGGCCTTCACCCCAAGACCCCATCTGTAAAGTTTTGCACTGATATTTCAACCCATTTTTTAATTTAATAGGGTAATGTGTAAAATCACTATTGGTCGACCAAAATGTGGCACATTTTCGCTTATAACATCAAAACCAGACATCCTTTAGGAGGGTAAATGATCAAAATAGTAGTTTTCTTCAGATAAAAAATTTTGACCATGCACTTCCGGTAAAACCTGGGGATCTGGGGATAAGGCTATTAGCAATCGGACCATGGCCCTTTAATTCTAATCTACATAGCAAACATATGATCGGAATCAGGCTATTTTTTGTACCCGTCTAACAAGCGGGGGGTTGATGTAACCCCATATATTTTCCATAGAGACCCCCTCCCCTTTGAACTTGAGTTTGTGCTATAGGTCTTCTCTATCCAGTGATACCAAAATAAGTACCAAAATCCCAGCACCTTGCTTCTATGACGACATAATGCGCGGCCCCTTGCAAAATTTGGTGCAATCAGTTTTGTGTACAAAGGTTTAGGGAAATTATAATTTTTTGGCTCAAATAAGAAAGAAAAACACAAAATTTAACTTAATTAAAAATCAAGTTTTTAACATGAAAATAACATGAAAACTCCTGTTTTAATAGCAAATACATGGTATACCTATTTACATTGTAAAGTATAGAAGGCTTCACCAATCCCCCTCAACTTTTGCGGCTTACCCTTCCGCCGGGTAAGGGGGTTGGGTCCGATTTCTTTTCACTAAAATGTGCACAAAGGATGTAAAAAACAGTTACCTAAAATCATTTGCGACACATTCACATATTTTTCTTTTCACCTCGAGGGGTGAAAAAATCCCCCTAGTTACACGAGGGTTAAAAATTGAAATTGATTAGACATATTACCATACTCTAAGAATGAGACGTTGTTGGAAAAATATAATCACAGGGTTTGTCAATTTCCCCTATAGCATTTTAAATCTGAAATCTTAAAACATGTTATTTTTTTTATGTGTTTTTGATTAAAAATACAAAAATAGGGATGGGACGATGTATGCTTAGTAATTCTGTGGGATATGGTTGAGTTCCGTAAAGGTCATTACATAGTGTCATGCCTTTTAACGCTTTGCCGCTCTGATGATGAAATTTACGTCACTACGCAAACATGTCAGAATCGCTAGCGGTGACCCAATCGGCAAAGCGGCAAGCCGATTAATCGATTCCCTGCCGCTCGAGCTGCCGCTTTTTCCCAAAAGCGGCAAATCGGCAGTGAGTTGACTTGAGTTCAACTTTCGAGCAGTGCCGCTCGATTCGTAGTTCAAGGGATAGCGCCGCTTGACTATAATTAGGTCCAATTTCCCGCAAGCGGTATTACACCAAGCGGCTAAGCGCTGAGGGCAAGCGGCATGGACACTATGTAAATGACCTTCAGTGTGCCTATTCAAGGAAAACCAGACGTTTAAGGTTCTTCGCTGGTGCTATCTCTGTTCCATTTTTCACCTGCACGATATTGTTTTTAACAATTAATGTTGAGTAGTATATATAACGGTGGGAGCTATGGTGCAGGATAATTACATAAGGGAAAACATGTAGAGTTTAGAGGTAGACCCAGCGGCAATCGTTAAGGGTGTTTAACGACATCTGTTGGGATAGGCACATTTTCCATCCTCTTTTTTTAGTTAGACCAAAGTTTTAAATCCGGTTTTATCCCCGCTAACGGGGGTGCCCGGATTCACCTCACACTCAGCAATACTGCTGTGTGAGGATTTGTTGGAGCAAGAGATAATGACCGGATGCCCTTCCTGACGAATTCCACAGTTTTCGGCGGTGGGCCTAGCCTTTGGGCAACCATGCCCACCATGCAAGGCAGCATGTGCTAAATGGCCACCATTAACTCTCCAGAGCTGATGCCCTTGTAGGTAGATCTTCTTTTTCATTCTACAAGGGTAACCAGCTACCCTCATCTGATTTCCTTAGAAACCTGATGGGGTGACGGTTTAGCCGCCGCTAACTCGGCCCTGGGACAGGTAGTACTGGTTACCAGGATACCAGTAGCAGGCCCTCATAGGAAACCTGACCTAACTAACTAAGAAAAACAATTCCATCCTCTTTCCCAAATTATATTAACTTTAACAAATTCCCTCTGTGGTTAATTATTGCCCGATTATGTTCTACCAAGAGCAATGAAAAAGTTTTTGAAAAGTTCAACAACTGACAAAAAAATTCACTTCTATATCATTTTTCGGAAAATTTGGCAGTCTCATTTGACAAATTTGCTCAAAATTTAGAACCAGCAATATTATTTTCACTATTGTGGCATTTGGCTAAATAGAAGTTGTCCCTTTCTGTCAAAAATGCCTTTTCTGAATCCAGTCTCATTATGCATAGTTAATATTGACCAGTGATAAATTAAATCTTCTTGAAACACCTCATAATATAAACGTAGTCCGCCACCACTCCTGGTATCACATCATTAAAGATAGAAAGTTATGCTTCCTTCAAACCTTTCTGAAAAAAATGGGACAAGATAGCAGTCGACACTCTCGAAGGGAATTAATTGGAGCAGCAGGAAACTAATAACAACATGCCTGCATGTTAGGAAAGTGAAGAGGAACTTCACATCCGAGCCTGCTCAGAAAAGATTCAGTAATTCCTTTACTTTGGCAAAATGAAAAGCCAGTGAGCTACCAATTAAAGCCTGTAAAATGAATTTTACTCTTCTGATTGTGTCATTTTATTTCGTAGACATCTTAAGACTACCATTTTGTATTATTAAATGATCAAGAAGTTTTGAATCCACCAAATTTAAATGAGACCGTATTCAATATGACGGCAGCCACCAGAAATGTTGGTGGACAAGATGCATACATCAGGGGCCCGTTCCCCCAAAACTCGTTGCATAGACCCTACGTGTATGCTAACCATGCGTATGTCCTACATAACAGACCTTTTCCATCCAATACCCACAGTGCTTTGGACTGATTAGTTAGTGGTTCATCAGGGATGAAAGTATGCAACGTAGACTACGCTGAGTTTCGTGAACGGGAACCCCCAGGACTACATACATTAAGGCTTGTCAATCATCATGTTAGCGATTTGCACCGGGATTACTTGACAGGGGAATTGGATGTATGTACGTATGAATGCATCTATCTTGCCACCAACATGGTGTGGGGCTATTGAAATACGGTCTATGTTCATCAGTTGGAGGTGTCTTTAAAATTGCAACTTAATAATGATGGTATCTTTGATATTCATAAGTATGGAAACAGATGGAATTTCCACATTATCTCCATTCAAGAAATTCAACAAAATGGCCGC
>JAMKCH010081808.1:0-14385 GCA_023653785.1 Ophioderma brevispina
AGTGTTTTAGCATTGACCGTTCTCCCTTCCCTTTGTCAACCAGAGTTAAAAAGCTAAACCGTTTGTCAATACTAAACATTCATTTTAGTTATAAACACTAGGTTTTCCACACTAACATGTTCACATTAAGCATGTTCACTAGTTGAGGCATAATGTTTAGAAAATGTTATTCATCAACACAGTTCTAAGTGTAAAGAAGTTACAAGTTAAAATAAGCAACAAAGATTTGAACCAAAATATTTGAGTGACTATAGTAACTCCATGGTTTCACCGAAGTACCAGTTTTCGGAAAGTTTTTACCAATACTTTGTGGAATACTTTTTATGTGAGTAATATCCCACACACTTAAAGTTGGAGCGTGTTTAGTTAAAATTAAGCTTATTTTCGAACGTTTTTCACTCGCGAAAAGCGCGATTTCCTTACTGGTTTCAGACTCGAAATGGTTAAAATTCATTAAAAAACTAAAAGGGGGGGCCGTTTTGCAGTGTTTTAGTTTGCAGTAAGGGAATTATGGATGCTCCTGTGGCCTGTGCGCTGATTTGTGCATACAAGAAATTGTATTTATTATTATACACTTAGTTTATTTTGTATTTTTAAAAAAGTATAGGCCTTTGTGTTCGCCTTTATTTTTTTACGGAAACGGTTTGTTATTCACTAGACGGTTAATCATGAGGCCTCCCCTGCACCTGTAATAACATAAACAGGTAATGTAACAAGTCAAGTGGTGGCTGCGTGCGGTATCGTGAGAAATCCCCGTGTGAACTCGATAATCAATTTTCCACAAAGAACGGGGGCAGTTATTGGTACTGGATAAACAGTCTATGCGGGTCGGAGGAAGGTCGCTCACTTCTCGTGAAAGAGCAGGTAGGAAAATATCTTGTCATGGAGATTTTCGCTCTAACATGCAATAGAAGTTCTCCGCTCGCCCGAGCGAATATGTGTGAGCGATTGTCTCTCGGCTGAGGGGCAATTCTATTGGATGGCGCCTAACATTACACTCTGTCCCAGGGCCGAGTTGTCAGGTGGCTAACCGTCACCCCTTGGGTTTAATGAAATCATGATGCAGGGTACTGGTTAGACAACCGGGAGAATGAAAAAGAAGATCACCTACAAGGGCGTCATCTCTGGGAGCTAATGGCAGCCATCCAGCCCATGCTGCCCTTGCATGTGCATGATTTGCCCAAAGGCCTAGGGCCCAATGCCCAAAACTTGGTATGGCGTCAGGAAGGGCATCTGGATCATTATTTTTTGCTCCAATAAATCCTCACACAGCAGTATTGCTGAGTGTGGGGTCAATCCAGCCACCCCCGGTTAGATTTAAAACTTTGGCTTAACTAACCTTATCAAGTTAGTTGAAGATTAAACATCGAATTTGTAGTTACTACTACTGCTCATTCCTCTGTCTCTAAAAAGCCACACATGCACTCAACAACAACACCGTACCCCAACCACATAAATATGTATACTTTTGACTTTTTAGTCTTTGTCAAAGATGCCCCAACCAGATTCTACCAGAGGCATGTTTCGATGGCGAAGCCCCCGCTGAGTGGAGCAAGGCGTCTTGCGCATAATGGGATAGTTCCGTACAGCATATGTGTCATAAGTATTATGTGTTCATCTATGGCAATTACTACAAAATTTTGATTTTCCTCCGGCCAACATTATCTGTAACTGACCCTTTAACTTACCACAAAGATGTAATGCCGCCGACAGTAATAAAACAATGCCGCCAAATGGTAGGGTGTCTCAGAAAAATTAACCTACCTATAGCGAACCATAACTCAAAAGTAAGTATCGCATTTGAGAATTGCAAAAGAATCTCACCCACAAGTACTCTTTAACCTTTTGAGTAAACACACTCGATCTCGGTTTCAGTAGTTTTGAAGAAATAAGCGAGTATGAAACCACATGCCCATGACAATTTTCCTTCCAGTTTGCTCACAATTCAGATTTTGATGTTTAACTACCATTGATTCTGGTGTACTGGCAGATAGGTAAAACAATCGTGCAATTTGGGGTACAAGTACCAAATTTGCACAGATGTAGCGAATGACCCCTGAACAATTTAGACCCAAATTCATTTTTTTTCCAACAATGGCCGCCAAATTCAAAATGTCCGCAATGAGGGCAAAAAGCAAATAAGCTCCTAGTAATGGGTTCCGCAACGTATGTTTTTGTCCTTATATTTTCTTTATACTGCTTACCACACACTGGAGTTTAAATTGGACAACTCTTGATCTTTGTTCGTTCACGCTCCGGAGGTCAAACTTTTCCAACTCTAACGTGAAGCACTCGAGCAAGCTGATTCCATGTAAGGAGAGTAGATATGTGCACTATTTTTGGGGAATTGTGCACTTGGGGTGGGGGGTGATAAAAGCTGAATTTGGCACATACTAGGTCATGTCATAAGAAAGACTTTTAGCTATAGTGGCATCGCTGATTTGTCCTCTGATTAAAATGGCGGCCATTTTCAAATGGCTGCCATTACTTGCTAATTATCCTCTAGATTTGAGACTGAGTTGATATATTACGTGCTTTAGTGGCATTCATGCATGGTATTTTATGCACATTGGATGTTTTAAAAGACTTTCGATCAAATGGCCATATGCAGGTTTATCCCATGGTAGTAATGACGGCCATTTTCCAAAATGGCCTGCACATTAACAGCTATTTCACATATTTGCATGAACTAAATCTGTATAACGTCTTTTTTTCATACAATCAATAATGAACAAGTTTTTTTTATTTGAGCATTTGAACAACAACTATAAAAGTAATTAATGGCGGCCATCTTGAAAATGGGCCACAACTGAAGCAGCACTCACTGACATATCAGAGAGCCACCCCACACTACAGTCTGTTACTGTTCTGTGCTCAAATGATTATTGCATTCTCTTGAGCTTCCATGTCCAAGTGATGAGGATGGGACTAAAGGAAAACGAGTATTGGGAAATCTTCTGACAACACTTCCAGAAGTTAGAAAAGTATGCCAAAAAACTTCCAAGTTGTGGTTTGCAAGGAGGGCTGCAGATGACATGAAAAATGCCTGAAAGCAGCTCTTCCGTGCAGCCTGTATGCAGACATGATTATTGCACATCAAAAGATCTGCTCTGATATAGATTTGGCACTTCCTGTGTTTACGTTTAGATGCTAACTGCAAATACATCTTGTTAATGAATATAACAACACCTTATCTAAGACCCTTGATGAACATGCTCCACTCTCAGTCAAACTCTAGTTCGCCATACTAAGCGCCTTGGTATTCAATGTCCGCTTTGAGATTGAAAAGCAAGGAAACACCCTCGGCTCGAGCGCAGAGTTTCACAGACTGGGCTCACATTAGCAAGAAGCTTTAAGGTTCAGTGTTTTGAAATACAACTCTTTCTGCTAAAGCCAAGACGATATCATAGCACCAGATTACTACATATAACCTACGCGACCTTTTCCATGTAGTCCGCAATTTAACTTCTAGAGTAAACAATACACTACGTCCCCATGAATGTCCAAAAGACCTTGCTAACAGTTTTGCAGAGTTTTTCCACAACAAGATCAGAAGCTGCGTAACAGTATACATGATAACTACTACTGCCAGTCTCTCAAAAGTATGTCTATATATCTGTGACATTCAACAACTTTTCCTGTGCGTATCGATTATTTCCTCATCTCTCACATCATTTCATATGTTGACACGCAAACCTGAAGAAATCCGCCTCGGACACCACCATCTCTCAAATTATCGCCCTATACCTTTCTTAGAAATTGATTCAAAGATTAATAAACAGTTGTAGACTTATCTCACGATTATTGATCTGCATGATCCAATGAGTCAGCATATACCGTCAATTTCGCAGTGCGGAGACTGCATTGTTAAAGGCCTAGAAGACCATCTTGTTGGTATTTGACAAACATGAGGCTGTGTAAGTGTTTATTAACCTTCGAGCCATTTTTGCCACTATGACCATACACACACCGCTCTTAACCCGTCCGAAGGCTATGAAATACTGGAAGCCATTGAGTTGGTCGTTTCTTTTCCTACCTAGATGACCGTACTCAATCTAGATCGATCAACTTTGCTTCATCAGATCCCCGTGGCGGTAGATTGTGGAGTTTTTCTACAGGGTTTGTTACTGGATGTATTGGAACACATCAATCTGTTTTCTGCCCCACTACAGGATCTCATTACTGCCCATGGTTTTCAATCTGTCGATTTACACCGTGACCGCTCTATCATGTCTTTCCACCATTGGGATAGTTATATCAGCCATAAATAATATATGAATCATGGCATTGGCAGCTCAGATCCCTGATGTAAATCCAAAAAGCTGATATTTATTACAAGACTACAGCGAATGTGTTGTGCTTTCGTTCCCATTCTTTACAGATCGACTAGTAACTTTCAGCCATCCATCATTGGAAATTAAGTGTTTTCATCCGCAAGCTGAAGCACCGAACCTTGGTGCCATCTAGACCATCACTATTAAATAATCATTAACAACTTATGGCAAAGGCTGCCTGGCACTGGATAAGGACAATGGATAATTTTGACAGTACCATCTGATGAAAAAAGCACCATTGGATTGGTCCATGACTTTGTTACTCTAGGCTTGACCCTTCAACTCCTTAGCCCTATGGTCTCCCAGAAAGAGAAGTGACCACCGGAGCCAACGTATCCAGTGAGTCAAAATGCAGCTGCTCGTTTTGTCCTTAAAATCCTTGTCAAGACCATAACATATCTACTAACTGCAGTGGCCTTCTAATTAAACAGGGCTCATTAATACTGATTTGTGACTTTTGTCTTTTCTTATTCTTTATCTTCCCACCACTCCGACGGTCTAGGATATTAGTTTTGCACTAGATTATGTGGAGTGAGTGCAAATGGCTGAATCCCGGAAAGACCAAGATTTCACCAATGTCATTGTAGGGTACATACACGATCCTCACATGCGTGATGATTCAGATGTATCCCCATCCCCATATGTTCCTTAGTATGGAAGACAACTGAGGTTGTCTTTCTCTCTATCATTAGGTCATGTATATGTTTTTTGAAATGTCTACAGTCAAATAAATTAAGTCTCTTAAGTATTCTAATAGTTGGGTAATGCATGTATATCACAGTTGGTTTATCTAGTGAATGTGTATTGTCCATTTGGATAATTGACTATGACTTATTACTCCTTTTTAACTATTTGGCGTGTCTATATGAGCCTCTACCTTTAACTGAAACTAGCACAAAACTTATGAAGATATTCTTATAGACAGCTATACAGAAAGAACAGGCAAGGACATCCAAGTTTTTATTAAGTTACCTGTATTCATGCTTTGACTAATAATTCTTGTTTCTGTAACTTTGTACAGCCAAAATTAGAAGACATTGCCTACTGTTTGGTCATCATCTGAAAATGAGTTCCACATTGACCCGGCCACGGATGACTTTGGCAACACAAAGTAGCATCACCTCTACTGGTTAACACACCACAAAGTGTGCATACAACACATGAGTTGGCAAGTTTAAATGGGTGGGTAACGTCGCGGCGTGGTGCGGGAATAAAATGGGGGAGGGGGGTAGGTGGGGAGAATGGATTTTGAAATAGGTACGGATAACCAAAACTCAACAGACATAGAAGAAACAAAAAAAAATTGTTGTCAGCACAAAAAAACATAAGATTAACTCGTTGCAACAGTAAAAAAAGAGAAAGATCCGGCAAATATGACAAAATAACTTGGGCAAAAGATGAATAACAAAAAGGTAGAACCGAGAACCCAACAGGGGGGGGGGAACACACCCCAGTAGGACAAGGAATGTTAACAAACGGTAAAAAAGGCTCATATGCCACACCAGTATGTTGAAAAGGGGGGGACAACCCACAACCGAAACAAGCACGGGACCCAAAAATGACGTGCCACGAGGTTGAAGACCCCACCCACACACCCCACCAACACCCACAACACCCCCCCCCCCCCCCCCCCCCCCCCCCCCCCCACCCCCACCCCACCCGACATGCCAACCAGGATGATCACACATCAGAGGGCAACAAACTCCTGCAAATCCTCCAGGTAATTGCAATCTGTGAAACCAAAACACACATGTGAAAACATGCTTAAAGACCAGTCATAAAATAAAACACCCAAGGGGGAAATTTTGACATTCCAACTTGCTCAGCACCATAATAAAGCAACCACAACAAAAAAATCCCCTCGTACCCAATGGGGTTGGAAGTCACCAATCTTTTGTGTGTCGAAACCAAAATCAAAACAAACACAAAATCGAACTAAATCAAAAAAATACTAAAAAGGTGGAGTTTATTCAGAAAAAAAAAAAACAAAATGCAAAGCAAAGATACAACCCAACAAAAACAAAAAGGGGGAAATAAAAAAATATTAGACAAGATCCAAAAAAATTAGTATTGATTGCCTATTTACAGTTGTCTTTGGCCAATTGCGTGGTAACAAAAGTGTCTGCACTTAGTAACATCAAACAAATTAGTATTGATTGCCTATTTACACATGTTTATGTTTGCATTGCTGCATGATAAAAATATGATTTGGTAGAAAAAACATATGCATAATACATTCGATGAAATTGGTAAAATAGGAATTGGCAGCCATTTTGGTCAAAAAAGAACGCCATTTTGGAAAATGGTTACCATTTCTGTAACAGAATACTTACCCATAAATAAATTTCTATTTTAGGCATTTGCTCTGGGCTCCAAATCATGTTTTTGGTAGCCCAAAGAAAACAACAAAAACACATTTTGTCCATCAAAGAGCGAAAATACCAGAAAATGCAGCCATTTTGGAAAAGGCCGCCATTTTTGTTACAAGAAAAATCTGCGATGCCCTATAGCCAAAAATCCTTCTTAGAACCATGACCAAACTGTATGCCCAATATCATTCTTTTATCCCAATGCCAATTCCATGCACATATCTAACTCCACTAATGGTACTGCCCTAATCATAACTACGGTCGCTGGATACATTCATTTGGGTGACATGGAAACCAAAAAAACACATCCATCTGTCGCAGCAGATTCCAGATTGGCACTTGTGAAAAAAAGACCACATCTGCTCATTTCTCAGCATTGCAATAGACAAGTGCATGAACAAAACAACTGTGTGGTGAATGAGATGGTGGAGCATGGTTAACAAGAAATCCACCTTCACAACTGACACGTTGGATTGCCACAAGGAACCAGAATGGCTAGAGCAATCGTAGTTTCAGAATTCATTGGACGCCATTAAACAAAAGCAGAGCAAGGGGCCTGATATGAACCCCTCATGAATAAGTCAGGGTGTACAGACAGCATTTCCAAAGGAAAAGCGACTCTGTGCAATGACAATAGAAGAAACGGGAACACCAATGCTGGAAAGGACCAGTGACTTATTATGGCTTGACACAAGGGCTATCGTAGGGAGAAGTTGTGGCACACAGTTAGAGATCCAAAAGATTGGAAAAGAGCAATACAAGAGTTTTGTAGGGAGGCTTTGATAAGAGACCAAGTCGCTTTCACTCCATTGAAGGGCACAGCTGTCACTCTTTAGTTGTCCTCAAGCAAAGACTGCAACACATGATCAACAACAAATCAATCATTGAAGAGAAACTGCTCCCACTCTTTTCCAGATTGTTGTGTCCTGCCAGGTACATGATGGAAACAGATGAATTCTTTAGCCATGAGAATCAAGGGTATCCACCTTCGCTGTCCAATTTGGAATATGCTATGACCTGGACCACGCTGACCTAACCGAATGTTAACAAACATTCACCTGAAGTCCCCAGAACCTCCCCGAGGTTGCTGCTCATCCCTTATTGATGGTGCGCTATTGTGGAACATACTACCAAACGTGAGCCTGCCAAAACCTTCTAGACTATGCCCAGATCAATTTTCTTGGCCATATCTGAGTCTCATCTGCAGTATACCCAAAGGCTTGATAATTTATTTGGGATCAATGTTTCATATAGTCAAAGGCAACACACACAAGACAAACACGTGGAAAAAGGTACATAGAATACGTGTCCGACACCAGATACTAAGATTCCGGGCAACTGGAGGCGTTTTTTTGAGAAGAATAACACAAGACGACTGTCACTTTCCTTGCGAACAATCCGTCACTCTCAAAAGTGAGCAGAAAGTGGTCTTTTCTACAATTGCAAGTTGTGTTATCCAATTCAGAAATGAGGACTCAGAGATGTTTACAAAGCAATGGTTGTACACACGAAGAAGTCATCATTTGATGTCCATGCATTAACTGGGTGCGACCAGAAATCATTCTTCATGCAGAAGGAAAGAAACCGGCATGGGGAGACAATGAGTAGTACAAACTTTTGTGGCACTTGGGAAATACCCCTACAGAACATACATTACAAACCCATCAACACTTGACGTTTGTCATTGTTACTGTATGGACAGAACAAGACAGTCAGTCACAGTTTTAATGAGCTCGTAAATAGTCGTTCACCAGAAATACCAATATCTATTGATCTTATACCACCAACATCTCGGCTCTATATCACACGCAAAGCGAGCAGCGTACCATGCGGGAATGTCTTTGGACAATCATTACTTCGTGCCCCCATTACATGATCCACGTGATTGGGGATGATCAGATGAACAAGAGGAATGTCACAGGTGTGGCACAATCATTAGGTCATCATGCCTGAAGCCTCCAAAACATGTCAAGAACTGCGACATCTGCATGCAAGCCCTTGCGTGGTACTGACAACATGTTCGGGTGCAGAGGAATTGTATTTCACATGTCATGTGAAACTGCAAGCAGTATCTAACAGCTATAGATTGTATGGTAATATCAGTTAAATATAACATTACATGTGGCATATCAAACACAAGCCTCATTGGCAACCCTATTTCGCATAAATGGCGGCCATTTTTAATTATTAGTGGTCACATTGGATAGATTTGGGCTTAAATTTGTATTGAATAAAGCAAGTGTTTACCACACATACAATAATTTAAAACATTGTATGTCCGGTCTTGTAAATCTTACCTTTTTACAGAACATTTTAGGTCGGCCCATTTTTAGATTTGACAGCCATTTGCAACACACTTGTAGGGCCATCTTGAGAAAATTCCAATACACCAAATTTCACTTTCTTATGGTACAAGCAAAGGTAATTACTTTTACTAGATTTTTATTAAGGTGATATTTAGTCATTCGCAGCATTTGGCAGCCATGCTTGGAAAAAGTAATTTTGGGTCTATTCCTAAAATGTTCAGTAGGTTCAACTTGACGCCTCTCTGGCAATTTTCATGCTGTAGCCCCAAAAGCAGATTCTCATTTGCTATTATGCACCAATCTGCAGGCACTATTTGTAAGTTATCTGTTCAAGCTGTCTATCTTTTCATTCCCCAAAGAACCGGCCTTGTTTAATATTTTTGTAAGTTCAATGCATTTTGTTCATTTTACATGTATTATAGTAATAAACATTACTGTGACAATTAACAAATCCAACAAAAAACAAAACATGGTCAACATAACAAGAATGATCATCTTTATAAGAAACAACACCAATAAATCTGCTAGAAAATGTGAAATATGTTTAGTTGAACTAGGTGTGGCACTGCATAGAATGAATTGGGAAGTTTAACCGTACTTAAGAGGTGGATAAACTAACAATACGAGTATTCACAATAGTTTTTATTCAAATTAGACACTCGTTTCCACTAAGATGGTGGATTCTACAATTTACAATAATAAGGCAACACTTAAATTATCATATTAAACTCTCATTTTTTAAATATGGATTTCTAGGCCTGCATGCCTTTATAATATATTTTTTTTTACATCCACACAGAATCACAAACATGTAATACGCATCAGCTTGTAAGTACCAATATTTACGACACAGAGTACCTTGCAAATGCTATACACTCATAGGAATTTTCATGTTGAGTTAGTTACTAGAATAGATATTTACACACCACTGTGTATCGTCATGATACACTTTTCAACAGATTACACAACCATATTCCACTCATATGCCATTATAATAGAGTATCAGCAAGGTTTAAAATCATAATGAAAAGTCCAATAACCTGGATGGAGTGTCACAAACCCTAAGCTGCATAAGTGTAAAACCATATCGTGGGCCACTTTGGGACCCCTTTCCCAAAAGGAACATTTGTTGAAGCCTAATATATAGTGCTAAAATAATCCTTCCGTACCAAGTGAATATAGTATCAGCATTCTTTCCTTCCTCTGGTCCTAAAGCGTCAATTCACCTGGTCTGTCATCCTGACTCACGCCTTCATGGATTTGGTCGAGACACCTGCGCTTTTGGTTAACTGCAAACCATTCTGGTGTCCTATTAATAGAAGGATGTCTTCTGCTTTGATATCCTGCCTTTGGAGGCTAACATCTGGGAGACTCTGGGATTATGCTATAGTCAAGGAAATACAAGAAAAACATCATGCTTTCTTAACCCCAACCATGATACCACTAAATAAAGGTCAAAATTAAGAAGTCCCCCCTGACAAAGGTACATTTTTTTGGAAAAGTACGTTTTTAACTGTTACAAAAAATGTAAATGTTACATTGCAATTTTACACATTTAATGTGCAAACAAAAAATCACAAACAGTTAACCTTCTCCCTGAAATGTCGTAATGTAGTAAATTGATGATGAATTAAAAAGACACTTTGTGCTGGGGATTTTACAATAGAGAAAATCCGGAGAGAAGTACCACATGTCAGTCAACATGCAGGAATACCACAGACCTTGATTTGGTACCATGGTAGCGGGTCATCTTCTTCCATTGCTACCCAAAGATTGAGTACCCAAACATACCTAGAATTATGTCTGTGAGGGACATTATAAAGTTCAGCTAAACTGTCACCACAAATTTCCATAAACAGTGTTAGGAATAGGGGAAAATATACACTGTTACAGGTTTGGCTGACATGTGAAATGTCTGATGTAATCTAAGCATGTTGGTACTAATTTGGTAGCAATGGAAAGAAGATGACCATAGCTATCCAATTTTTTCGACTTGCGCACCCAGTTACTTACTCTTCAGAACGCCAAACCCCTCCTCAAGCAGCTCCCACCAACACCCTTTTGTTGATTGGTAAATTATGGGACCACAAAATCCATGGCTGACAGCAAAAAATGTCACATATAGTGTGGATATTCCCCGGTGATGGGCTTGGGGACCCACAAGACCTTTGGTTTGAGACCAACCCAGGGTAATTTCCCACTTTTCTCCTTCCTTTTCTCGCTATTCCTTCACACTCTCCCTTTGTTTCATAGAATCAGCTAGTAAACAGCACCCAAAAAAACCTTGATTCCATTAGGCTAGACAATCGTAGTTTTGTGGGAAATTTGAACTACATTTCATTTTTTATTGATGATTTTTTAATTTTTTCACCCCAAAATGCTCCAGGTAAAGAAAATTTGAAGGTTACTTTTAAAAAGGTGATACTAAAATCAATACTCAAAAAATATAAATAATAATTATAGTGTACACAGATAGAATATGAATTGAAAACTGATTTGACTTACCAATATGCAGTTCATAAGCTTTTAAGACATGTTCTTTGAGTACTGGTAATCTACTTAAAAAGTCCCAGGAAATGAGATGATAAACCTACGCCAAATTTTATGGGACATGTTTCCATTCAATAAAACAGGGCCAGAAAAAAGAATACACTACCACAGTGACTTTCATTAGTAAAACTATTGATTTCAGTCGTGTTCATGAAATGATTCCACACCAGTCACTGGAATTTTCTATTACTCTCTGAAAAATCAAAGGTTTTTACCTACCCAAAATATTGAAGCTTTCCGTCCCTCCTTGTAGACTTGAAAAAAAAAAACACATCAAATCTATAATGCATTTCCTGGGACCTTTAAAAAAACTCTCCACATCTTGGTTTTTGAGCCCCCCCCCACCCACCCCCCCACCCCCACTGATGTGCATTGTGAACTCTACAGATTCAACCTCTTAAATTTGTATAAATAATCTCACCTGATGACCATGATGTTTGTCTGACACGCATTCCTACCGAATCTGAAATTTCTTAAGTCCGAAGATGTAATTTCCTTCTTAACCAATTTAACAAAGGTAGGATTATTTTCGATTTTCAATAGGTAACTGATAATGAAAACTTTAGCTATTGAATTTAAATGGTTTAACTAATATTTCAAATTATCACAGAGTAGTTGGTATATTTATATTTCTTTCTTTTTATCGGCTGTTGAACCTTGGGTTTTGATGTTGTTATTTACTCCAAAACAGTCATTTTTAAAAAATTTGTTTCTTCGTGGGGTATATGGGCAAGTACAACTGATTCCTTGTTTTGACAGCAATTTTTTACACTCCATCGTGCTGTAATAAAGTCCCCAAGTTATGGTCCTAATTGAAGGAAGAAGATGAACCAAGGAATTAAAATCTTCGGTGATTCAGACTTCGATGGGGTACCTCTTGACAAAATCATACTACTCCAATCTATCGTCAAAATACACAAGAATGTGAATGTTTCAAAAGGACAAGGGCTGTTGTATCACACCCAATCTTAACATTACATTCCAAGGTATATGTGTAGTTATGTCTTCCATGCTATTTGCAAATTGGACCATTTGTTGGTTCTTTTTCATGCACTTTTTGGAAAATCATGCAACTAAAAAATAACCGCAAACATTTTTCAAATTTCTGCACATTGATGCACCTTATGCTTTAACATTAAGTGACCAAGGGGGTTTCTATGGACCAGCCCCCAAAATTTGTTTGCGCGTTGGCCGCTTTACCGCAGGCTTGTTTGACCCAATGCAAATCGTCCCTTATTTTAGAGGACAAATTTAAGCAGTGGCGAACACTTTTGACAAATGAAAGGGACATGCAAGAGCATTACCCTGCAAAAATCAGAAAAATCCATTGCGGGAATCTTACCATATAGGACTACAAAGGTCAGGATTTGCACGTTATAGCTCCTTCTAACCATGTAGTTCATTTCAAGAGAGAGATGTGTTAAACTAGATTTTAAGAAACATCAATTTTCCGCAATGAAATTTTGTAAAATACACAGAACGAAGTCAGTGGTATAAATAATCCAATTAGTTGTCAAAAGTGTGTCACTGTTAATACTTTTTTGTTGTGTTCTGTTTTTGTCATAATTAAATGAGACTTTCAAACACTGTGTTCGGGTGGGATTTTTGAGGAAATTTTTTGTAATTGTCCGACTTTAAATATGCTTCCTTTTCATACCAAAAAACTTATAATTGCCCAAGCCATTCATGAGTTAATTAGTGAGGTTCCCATGGAACCCCCTGGGCACTTAAAGGGGGGATGGCCGATTGAAGGATATGAAGGTTTCATCTCGCTAGATTGGCCTTCACTCCAAAAACCCTATCTGAAAAGTTTTTTTTTTTTTTTTTTTTTTTTTTTTTTTTTTTTATGCCGAGGATTTCAACCGTTCTGTGTGAGAGCTAAATACGTGATTTGTAAGCCCCACAGAGTACTCTGTAAGATTAATATTGGTCGACCAAAATGGGTAACATTTTCGCTCATAACTTCCAAACCAAACATCCTGTGTCTCTAAGATTTCCACAGGGTAAATGAGAAAAATAGTAGCTTTTCTCTGATACCTAAAATATTGACCACTTCCGGTAAAATCTGGGCTTGTGGAGAGGCCTAGTGATGGGCCATGGACCTTTAATAAGTCAGCTGGCATATTTTTAAAAAATCAAGAACTATAGACAATTTTTTTTTGACAAAATAATATGCTGCAAACAACATGTAAGTAAACAATTATTATTAACATTAAAAATAATTAAAAACCCCCTTATATGTGCTGAAAAAACCAATTTCATTGTGGATGTCCTAAACGTCTGTGGGAAAATGATGTGATTCGCAAATACCAAAAAAAAATACAGATTGCCCTAAAACTGCAAGTTTTGTTTTAAAGATATCTTTGGGTCTTTAGAGAGTATCAACATACAAATTAGTTTCAAAAAGTTTGATGTCAAGTGCAAGGCTCATTGTAATTTTCTGTGTTTTGAAAATAATGTTTGCACCCCAATTGCAGTCCAAATAATAAAATGTCATGTTTAATTGCCTAATTTGGTCTAGACCCTTCACACATGTTATAAATTTCATGCAAATTGTCATTTGGGAAAGTGGTTTCCTGGGGGTTCCCACTCCCCTTGGCCTAAAGAGTGCAAACCCTTTGGTCACTTAAGTGTTAATAAGTCATTGGTTTATTTCATGGGGTGGTAATGGTAGTGGCAATGTCAACCCCACTTAGTCCACATCCAACTTGGTCTAATTCCCATTTGGTCCAATTCCCAATTTGGTCCAATTCCCATTTGGTCCAATTCCATTTGGGCCCATATTCCACCATTTGGTCCAATTCCCATTTGGTCCAATTCCCATTC